>PVKA01017085.1:0-46535 GCA_004027165.1 Ctenomys sociabilis
TAATTATTGAATTTTTGATATAATTCAGCTATAAAAAAACCTGTAAATATAATATCATGTATGCACCTTGTACAATACCAAAACGTTATGAAAACAGTTTGCAATGTATTAATTCATTGACTCTGTATGGTTAAGGTGTTTTGAAACTGTCTGATTGACATTTGTATTTTAATAAAATAAAAATAAATGGAAAAAAAAAAGAAAAAGAATCTTGGCATCAGCTGTTTCGGGAACAATTGCAATTGCCTCTGCGAAATTTCCATTCTGCAGTGCCACATGCTGAGGCCAGTCTCTGCGTGGCTTCTTCCAGGAAGCCTTCCCAGAACACAACCTCTATCTGCCTTTAGTACTTTGAGTTCTGGCTATTTTTTCAGATATGGTTTTTCTTCAGTGCTGCTTCTCTCCCACCTTTAAAGGAGTATTTAGAGGGTAGACTTTGGGCCCTGGGTTCAGCACAAGTTTCAAGCAAAAGAACTAACATGGCCAGGCATTTCCTGTGGGCCAGGTCCGGGCTGAGCAATTCATAATCTCATTGAACCTTGAAGTACTTCAGCTGGTTAGGAGAAGCATCACACAGTTTTATAGATGAAGAAACATAGGAAAGTTAACCTCATGCCCAGAGTCACACAGCTAGTGAGCAGCGGACCCCGATGAGATTCAGGTCTGTGTCTGAAGCCTTTACCCAGCCTCACCCTTAAACACCAGCTCTTAGAAGGGATGGTGAGAAGAAGAGGGGTCATTTTTCTTGCCCCTTTCAGCTTTGGTTGGGGCAAAGACATTAGCTAGGAAGCTTCTCTGGGCCTCCAAAGGAAGGGTGACAACAGCCTCACCTGCACAGAAGGAAGGCGGGGAGGTGATGAAAGAGGCCTAGCAAGGGCCCCATGTAAATCTTCTGAAGGAGGGAACAGTACAGAAAAAGGAAGGGTGAGTAGACAAGTAGTGGTTCCATTAACAAATGTAGCAATGCACCACTGCCTTCTCATCATGCTATCGTCATTGGAATAGAGAACTAACTTCATGCCAGGCACTAAACTAAGTACTCTATGTACATTGTCCTAGTTTTGGCCTCACAGAAGGACCCTGTGAGAAGATATTGTTGACCTCATTTTATTTGTGCGAATATGGAGTCTTCAAGACAATATGCTTTGGGGGACAATTTACATTGAAAATTAGTTAAACTTTATGAATTGCTTTCTTGGACAATTTTAACCAGGAAAGATGCTCTCCAGCTTCTCAGTCCTTCTCTTGACATGAAGAGTTTAGGATGCTTCCCATTTGTGACCCCAGAGGAACAATTTGGATGTCTTGGGCCTGGACCATCAGTCATTAATCCTTTCCCAGTCACCTCTCTGAGTAATTTTAATGAATCTTCTCACAAATACAGCAAATGGAATAGGCACTCAGGAGTTCACAGGGGAAATGGGCAAAATAGTGTCCCCTTCACTGAGGTACATAGATTTTGGGTGTGCACTCAGAGCCCACATTCTACTGTTCCTGAAATTCCCCCACTTGACCACCCCACATGCTCAAGGACTTTCTCTGGCTGCCTCCCCCAACCAGGACTGAAGCTACATGGAGCCCTCACCCCTAGAGAACCATTAAAAGTGGGTAAATGCAGCTATTCTTTTGAAGAAGTAAGTTGAGGGTACTTAGCAAATCAACTTCCTAATCAATCTTTTCAGGTCTGGATGGAAGCTATTCTGTTACTATGGAACTTGGCTTGATTTAGAAATTAATGTGATAATTTACAACCTCTTTGCCAGGCATGCAGAATAAAAGGGAGAGGGAGAGAGAGAGAGAGAGAGAGAGAGAGAGAGAGAGAGAGAGAGAGACTTCAACCAACAGTGGCATAATGGTAATGAGTTAAATTATAACAGCTGGTCCCCACAGTGAAAGTGACTTCCACCTAGTTGTGCCTATGTGGGACACAGGCCAGGAGGGGCTTACCCCAAAGATTCACACACACACACACACACACACACACACACACACACACACACACACACACATACACAGACTCATGAAGAGGATTCCTATTGCCTGCCTGGCAAGTGCGAGGATCTGAGTTTGATTCCTAGTAAAATAAATAAAAAATGCTTTTGCCATGTGCATAAGTTATGGGTACCATTATTATTTACTTTATAGTTTTCTTTATGCATTTACTCATGTTATATCTTTAATGACTTTTATATCAATATTAGAAATGGAAAACTAATATCATATATAAGGAAAAGAAAGCAAATATTATAAACTTAATAACACTGAAAAAAACAGAAGTTACTAAATTCCAGTGCAGCCTTTGCCTGCCAAAGAATCCAATTCTGAAGTCTACACCTATTTGGGGAAAAATCAAGAGTCAGAGTGGAATTCCAGACACGGTGCAAAGCCAAGGAGTTCACACCTCCTGATGTACTTGGATTGAAGAGGAGTTTAATGGAAACCACTTTCTCACTTCGTAAATCAGTTTAATGCTATGAACTTTGCATTTTATTTATTTATCAAACATTTACATAGCATGTGCTATGTGTCAGAAACTGCTCCGAGAGATTTTTTAAAAGTTAGTCATTTAATTCACTTCACATAATAAGTCTAGGCGATCTAGCATTATTCCTTTGAGGAGGATTTGAAACTGAGAGGCCTAGAGAGGATTAGTATCTTGGTAGGGGTCTCCCAACGTTAACTTACGTATCTCCTAAAGTCAAGTGCTGGTCATTCTCTTTCTGTCCTTTAGTGAACTATGGTAGTACAGAGCTCCTCCAGCTGCTGTCTGGGCTGGAACTGCAAGCACATGGTCAGGGCCAGTGTTCAGATGGGCGGTCAGTCCAGACTGATTCCTCAGGGCCCAGCCCCAGGCCAGTGGGGGCTTCTGGGAGTGGCCCTTTTCAACCACTCCTACAGGACGCCTAGTGCTGTCCACCTGACTATAAATCTAGCTCTGTGGCGACAGGCAAGAGACAGGTAGATAATGATCCAAAGACAAGAGAGTGGTTTGCTTAGATTTTTGTCTTTATTTTTAGAAAAGGAATATATCACAAGGACCAGGAGGTGTTTTTTCCTAATTCTTGTTGGCAGAAGTTTCTCAACAGTGCTCCGAGCACCAGACAGAGGGTGCAGTTGGGATCAGGTAGCTAGGACAGGAGGATGCAACAGGTTCCCTTACGTAGGGCACAGTGGCAAGAATACCAGGGAGGTGGCTGGAGATCCCCCCTGCTGAGGACTCCTGGGACCTACTGCCTCTGCAAGAGCAGAAGAGGGTACATGACGGGACCCCAGAAGTCTTATCCTATACAGCCCAAGCTTCGTTCTGCCTGCAAGGGATGAGGTGAGCTGCCTCCCTACCCACAAACTGGAGTGGGTCATGAGATCTTGAATCATCATCATGATAATCAAAGAGTCACAACAGTGAAATGTCAAAAATCAGAAATTATTAACTTTTATTTCTCCAAGTGGATGAGACTAACTAATGTAAAGTTGATAATCTTCCAAAAGAAACCCAAGAGAAAGATGAAGTAATACGTGTCCTCTGGCACTTAAAAAATAGATTTTCTCCTGGCTGGAATTAAAAACTATATTTCCTCCATTTTACTTAGGGGAGAGAAAGGAGAAACTCAGAAGGATGACCAGACCATCAACAGAAAAAGAATACAATATTTTTTCTGCAGATTTGGGCTGGAGGGTGAGCTAAATCTGACAATTTACTAGATATGTAATATTAGTCAAGCAGGTCCGTGGGTCAGTTCATTCCACTGTCAAGTGTTTTATATGCACATCTCTGGATAATCCTGAGGTAGGTGCTATGGCTACTGCTATTTTACCACTTAGGAAAAGGGGAAAGGTTAAGTAACCTGGCCAAGCTCAGGCACCCAGAAGGAGGCAAGCAGTGATACGAATTTCTCTAGATTGTAGTAATAAGCCCCAAGAAACTACCAATTCCCTGTGTCTCTGTGATTCACTGTTCTCTGCAGCAACAAAGGTCTACCTTAGGAGACAGTCTGTCTCCAGATTTCAGGGTCAACCTCCTTAGTCTCAAGTCAGTCAAACTGAAGCCACTCAGGGACCAGCTAGAGGGACCCCCTTCTCCAACACTTCACAGCTGAAGGATGTAATAGAATGTGAAACACACAGCCAGTCTTCCCTACACACACACACACACACACACACACACACACACACACACACACACACTGAGCATTGTAAACTGTCTCTCCTTGGTACCTCCTTGGACCACATTCATGTTCCAAGTCTTCAAATCATGTTGATGGCACTTCCTCTCCAGAGGCCAGGGCCCAGCTGATTTTCTCAACAGCTCCTTGAGCTAGAAGCTCAAAGTACCAGGTTTATCAGTCCCCCCAAGATCATTGATACAGTTTCTCCCTAGATGTTCCCCCAAAGCTTTATGTAGTCATGGATGGGCAGGTTCAAAGGTGGCTGGATTAGGGGGTATGATGCTGGGATTAAGGGTCCCCATCCTACATGTGAGTGGCACTATCCCAAAAGCAGGTAAACTAGATGAAACATAAGGGAACAGAAAGAAGCTGCCTTGCTGTTTCACTGCTTGAGCTTGCTTCCTGGTGCCTTCTGCCTGCTGTATGATGCCTCTCTAGCATACCACCCTGCCTTGGAGCCAACAAACTCTGAACTGAAACCTCTACGAACTGTGAGCTAAATAAACCATTCCTGAGGATGGGGAGATAGCTCAATAGAATAAGTGCTTGCCTGGCTAGTGTAAGGGCTTGAGTTCGATCCCTGGTTCTGAAAAAAAAAAAAAAAAAACTTTCCTCCTTTAACATTGGGTGTAGGATATTTTATCTCAGCAAACAGAAAAGTGAGTATGACAGTATACCAGAGAAGTACCAAAACTTTAGAGTCATTAGTGTGACACTACCTAGCCACGTAGTTCTGAAGCCTTTGGGACTAGCTTGTGGGAAGAGTTTGGAAAGATTTGGAGATGACAACTAGAAAACCAGCCCTGGAAAGCCATGAACCAAATAAATTTTGATAAGAGCTCAGAAGACCAGCATAATGATAGAATTGAAGCCAGTAAGTATCAAGCTCAGGAATTTTCAGTTAGGATCAAGCCTGCATTGGCTGTTGGACTCTAGAACACGTGTGTTGACATAGCAGAAAATGTGTCTACATTTTCTCTTGTCCAGGAACCTTGCCTGAGACTGAGATTAAATATAGCATAGTAAATAATCTGGTAGAAGAAATTTCAAGGCTGTCAAATGTTGAGGTTTTAGCCAGATTTATGAACAAAGAACTCAGATGAACGATTGAACACATTTTGAGTTTCACGTGACAACCAACATTTTTAGTTTGTTCAGAAGTGAAGCTCCAGCAATAAAGAAGGAGCAGAGGATAAATTGGTTGCTGAGAAGAAACACAATAGAAAAAGTGGTATGAGGGTATCATAAGAACCAGCAGGACTTTTTTTTTTTTTTTTTTTTTTTTTTTTTTTGCAGAGCTGGGTATTGAACTCAGGCCCTAGCACTTGCCAGGGAAGCACTTATTCTGGTGATCCATCTCCCCAGCCCCAGAACTCCAGCATTTACAGCCTCAAGGTTGCAAAGGTAGAAAATTTTTCTTTGAGAAAAGAGTCTTAGAGCACCGTGTTCCAGAATGGTAGTAGACTTGAGGTTTGTTCCTCAACACTGCAATCACAGTACTCAGTAATTCAGATACTCAGACCCTATAACCAAAATAGGAGGAAGCCTGGCTATTGCTTCAGCTGTGAGAAGACCCTGACATCAGGCACATGGCCCTGACTCTAGGTGAATGAAGAATGCAAGAGTTGTGGGATCAGAAAAGATTCCACCCAGATTTCAGAAGAAGACTTGTGAGGCCAGGCTTCTGAGAGGTCAGTGTGTAAAGCTGTGAGTATGAAGCCAAAAGAACAGTGGAGACTCCAGAAATTTGCAGAAGTCTGGAATGTTGATCATCCAAAGAAAGCTGCAAAAGCTGAGAAAAGAGCCTAAGGGAGAAACCATGAGAACTTCCAACCACTCACAGAGCTATGGGAGCAGTTTAACCCAAGCCCTTTGGAGTTCACATCTTGCCACAGACTGTCTCAGATACTAGAAATGGAGCCACCAGAATTAATGTTTGCCTTGCTGGATTTTGTACTTGCTTTGCTCTCATTTCTTTATATCCCCCTAGTTGTACCTTTTGGAATAGAAATATTTATCTTGTGGTATTGTGTACTGGAACTTTCTTTTTCTTTTCATTTGTACAGGTGCAGCTAACAGTTTGTCTTAAATCTTAAAGGAGACTTGGGACAAGGACTTTTCAGCAAAGCTGAAACTGTTAGGACTTCAACAACTCTTAGAGGTAGACTAAAAGTTGTTTCTATAAAGGGATGTGCATGAGTCTTTTGGGGGCCATGAGATTTGAATTCGGCATCATTCTCAGGAATGATGAAAATGTATGACAAACCATTAGGGATGATGTTCCCACCACCACCACCTATGGGGTCTTAAAGGTAGCTGGAAGAGGGTGTGTGATGCTGGGATTAAGAATGTGATGCTGGGATTACAGGTCCTTCACCCTGGGTGTGGGTAGCACCACTCCAAAGATGAATAAACTAGATGAAATATAAAGGGACAGAAAGAAGCTGCCTTACTACTTCACTGCTTCCATTGCCTGCTGTTACACCCCCTGCTGTACCACCCCGATTAGAGCCAGCAAACTCTGAACTGAAACCTCTACAAACGGTGTTAAATAAACCTTTCCTCCTTTAACTTTCAGTGTTGGGTATTTTGTCTCAGCAATGAGAAAAGTAACTAGGATATGACCTCATCACTCCCATTTTCTCAGGCAGAAGCACAAAGCACAAGCCAGACCAACCTGTCTCGCTCATTCCCTGAATGTTGAAGAAGTCGGCTCCACCTGTCTGCTCTTCTCCTGCCTTGTGCCCTCAACACAACCCTACCTGAGAGAAGACAAGGCCGTGTGCACTTGCAGCCTTTGCCCCCGACAAAACCAGACCTCCCTTCTCTGCTAAAACTGGAGCCCTATAGACCAGCCTGGATCGTCTCCTGCTTGCTGTGTGGTCTTCAACAGGAAAGTTATCCTTTCTGCATCTCAGTTTTCTTGCCTGATAAATAAAGAGTTGGCACTTCTGAGGTTTGCCATATGTTGTTCCCCCTATCTGGAACACCTGTCCCTATATCTTGACCTGGATAACTCCTGTAGTTTCCTAGATTCAGCTCATCTTATCAGATCCCTTAGGAAGTCGTGGCCAACCTTCCATCTTCTAACTACTATCCAAACTGGAATCATCTTTTTTCTCTCCTACAATAATAATTATTATGTTTTCAGTACAACGTTAACATTTACTAAGGACTTACCATACACCAGGCATTGCTCTAAGCATTTCATGTGTATTAACTAACTTAATTCTCACAATAATTCCAGAAGATAAGTTTTATTTTACAGATAAGGAAACTGAAAATAGAGACAAATGAATTACTCAACACCATTCAGCAAAGGAGGGACAGAGCTGGGTTTTGAACTCTGTTTGGTTCTCAGGAATGAGAAACAAGTATGATAAACTATTAGGGAAGCTGCTTGTCCTGGGAAAAGGTTCTATTTGGTATCCAATCCTGTTCAGGGAGACAAAAGTAAATTTTTCAGTCAAATTATATATACACACACACACCACACCAATGATTTTTGTTGTACATTGATGACTTCCAAACCCACCCTTATGGGTTGAATGTCCAGCATCAGTAATTCTGTGTATTCTCATTGTCATAATTATCCAGAAGTCTTAGGTTTGGGGTCACAAGGATATAATAGCATCTATGATGCTAGTGGACTAAGGAGGAGATGGAGTAAGATCTACTTGTGCAATCTTGGACATATTTCTGCTCTACTCTGAGTTTCCTTATCTGAAAAAATTAAAATATAATAAATTTCTGAGATTTGGAAAGTACCAAATAAAATAATGTGTGCCACAGCCCCAGTAAGTGAAACTTAACTTGTTCAGCATCTACTTGGCAGCTAGCTGCCCTTCCCAGACCAACTCTTCCCAATATTACTTAAATATATATATATATATATATATATATATATATATATACACACACACACACACACACACACACACACACTTTTTATTTTACTCTCATTTCTCTCTTCTTTTTCAATTTTTATTAGTACATTTTTGCAGCACTTGATGATTTCATCCCTCCTGGGGAGTTGGTACCTGTACACAGTGCTTCTCAATTCTATTTTTCATCCCTCCACCCTCCTGTTTATATGGCCCTCCAATTCTTTGTGCCCTTCCCTTATGCAAAAGAGCTATCATCCTATTTCCTATTATTTATCTTTTAGTTTTCACTTTATTCATATTTTGAGTTTCTGAATAAAGTAATTTGGACTGAGAAAAAAAGAGAGTTTCTCGTGTAAGAGAAGCCATGCACTATTTAAGCTTGTGCATCTGATTTATTACACTTAACATTATGATGCTTTTTGGAGGCTCGGGAGATGGCTCAGTGGAATAAGCACTTCCCTGGCAAGTGCAAGGGCCTGAATTCAATCCCCAGTTCAGCAAAAAAAAAAAATTATGATGCTTCCATCTTCCTACAAATAATTCATTTATCTTTCTTTATAACAGAGTATACTCCATTGCATATAAAACCACATTTTTTATCCATTTCTCCATTGATGGACGTATAGGCTGCTTCTAGATTTAGCTTTCATGAATTGCGCTGCTATAAGCATTGGGATTATCACTGTAATCTGTCTTTAATTTTTTGGGGAAGATACCTAGTGAGAGTTGGGTCAAATGGAATTTCTAGCTGCAGATTTTCAGAAGTCTCCAACTAATGTCCGTAATGGTTGTACTAGTTTACATTCTCACCAACAATGTAGAAGAGTTCTTCCCCTCCACCCAGTCTGTCCAACATTTGTTATTGGTTGATATCATAATGATGGCCACTCTTTTTGGAGTAAGATAAAATCTTAGTGTTGTTTTAATTTGCATTATTCTAATGACCAGAAATGAACACTTTTTTCATGTATTACTTCTTCTGAGAAGTGTCTCTTTATTTCAGTTGTCCATTTTTTGATAGTGTTTTATTTTGGGGATCCTTTTTTTTTTTTTTTGATTCTTCATGTATCTTGCTTATAATTTCTCTGTCCAAAGAATAACTGGAAATTTTTTTTCACAGTTTTCAGGTTGTCTCTTCACTTTGTTGTTTCTTCTACTTTGTAGAAGCTTTTTAGTTTTGTATGATTATATTTGTTGACTCTTCATGCTTCTTGTGCATATGGGGTTCTATTTAGAAAGTCCAGTCCTATGCCTATATCTTCAAGAGTTTTACCTATTTTATCTTCCAGCAGATTGAGTGTTTCTGCTTAAACATTTAGTCTCTTGATCTGTCTTTATTTAGTTTAGTACATGGTGAGCTATATGCATGTAGATTTAATCTTTTGCATGTGGATAATAAAAATTGCCTAGTTGTCCAAACATCATTTATTAAAGAGGCTATCTTTTTCTCTGCCATATGTCATTGCCCCTTTGTCAATAATCAGATAGTTGAATGTGCCTAGGGTTGTTTGTGCACCTTCTCTATTCTGTTACATTGATCAATGTGACTATTTTTGTACCAGAATCATGCTGTATCTGTTACTGTTGCTTTGTAATATAACTTCAAGGGTTATGATGCCTCCTGCTTTGCTGTCTTGCTACACAAGGTTGCTTTGGCTATTTTGGGTCTCTTCTAGTTTCATATGAATTTTAGAATTGTTTCCTCTAGTTTTCTGAGGAATACTGTTGGTAAAACAATTTTAGAAGTATGGTCATTTTTTACTATATTGGTTGTGCCTATCCAGGAGCATGGGCTATCTTCTGATGCCTTCTTTGATCTCCTTTTTCAGAGTTCTGTAGTTTCCACTATAGGGGTCTTTCACTTTCTTGGTTAGTTAGCTAAGGTTAGGTTAGGTATTTAAATTGTCTTGATGCTATTGTGAATATTATCATTTTTCTAATTCCTTTCTCTGTAAGTTCCTTATTGGTATACAGGAACACTACTCATTTTTGTGTGTTGATTTTTGTTTCAGGTATTTTCTCATGGCTAAGACATATACCTGACATCACAACTTATAGAGCAAAAAGTTGATTTTGGTTCACAGTTTGTAGAGGCTGCAGACCATAGCTGGCTGATACCACGGCAGGGCAGAATGGCAGGGTACATGGCAACAAAGTCAGGAGGGAAGTAGATAGTCCTCACAGGAGGAGGGCTGGGTACACAGTGTATCCTTCCCACAGGCTTCACCTCCCAACATGACCCTCAGTGATAAACCCACCAGCAGACTCATAAAGTAATGAATGTCACACACCCATGATCCAGTCTTCTCCCAAAAGCCCTGCCCATGAACCTATGAGGCTTTGGGTGAACATCTATATATAAACTGTAACAATTTCATATCCTGCTGCATTGCAAAACTTAGTTTTTGTTTTATTTTGTTTTGTTTTATTATTATTATTTTTATTGACGAACAAATAGCAATGAGACAGTTTCAAGACAAATTAACAGGACAGATTTGATAAATTAATACACTGCAAAATGTTTTTGTAATGTTTTGGTGTCGTACAAGCTGCATACATGATATTATACTTATAGATAATATTATAGCAGATGTCTCTAATCAGTGAATGAAGAGAGGGTAGCTATATACTTATCTTATTTTTTATAGCTGAATTATATCACAGATTCAATAATTAATACTTCCTACCATGTTATCTCCCTAGTGTTTGTCCATAATACTAGAAGCCAACATAATATCTTGTCCAATCACTATTAGTGCAAATCTTGCTTCTCATAGAATTATGCAGAAGCATGGCATATTTATCCTAACTGTACTGTTTATACACACACATCATGATTCTTCCTTTCTATACTCCCTTTTTTTTGTCTAGACCTGTCAAAAATGAGCACTCCATTGTCATTAAACCAATTTAGGTGCCTAAACTCAGTGACACAATCCAACACAGTCCAGCATTCCACAATAATAGTGAGTTATCTGAAGAAGTTGTTGACTATAGTCATTTACAGCTCAACTTATTATTATGGCCCCATGTTATATACCTCACTTTTATACTTTTCTGCTGGATGGTTAAGACCAAGATTGATCAAGACCTATACACCAAAAGATGTAGCTTTTGTTTCTGATGAGGTCAGTGAAGTCCCCTCAGGGTTTATCTTGTAATCCTATACCTTACTCTGTAGATCCTTTGTCTGTGTCATCCATGCGGATGAGTCACGGCCAATGCTTGACCAGTTTGCTCTCTATGAGAGCCTGAGAGAAAGTTTTCTCTCCATGTGACTCTCCCCAGGCACACTATACATCATCAATCTCTTTCCCCTGTGGCTCCATAATCTCCTTGATCAGAAATTTTAGGGCACAACTGAGTTTCATGATGTTACAGTACAGGTTCTCCTATGCCCTGAGTCTTCGCTGACCTTGAAAGGCTAGACTTTGTTTTGTTTTATGTATTTGGTACAGGGCATCACTGCACAGCTTGGACTCATAGTGATACTCCTGTTATCAGCCTCCCCAGTGCTGAGATTATAGGTGTGCGCCACCACGCCCAGTCTACAGAACTTGGTTAATTCTAGTAGCCTTGTGCTGGGATTTCGGGGTCTTCTGTGTAGAGGTCCATGTTGCCTTTTATTTCTTTTTCTTGCTTGATTGCTCCAGCTAATTTTTAGTAAACAGAATAGTGGGCATTCTTGTTCTATTCCTGATTTTAGAAGGAAAGATTTCATGTTGGGTCCTTTTAATATGATGTTGGCAGTGGGTTTGTTATAACTTGCTTTTATCAAATTGAAATGCGGACCTTTCATACCTATTTTCTCCAGGGCTTTTATCATAAATGGACGTTGAATTTTGTCAAAGACTTTTTCTGCGTCTATTTAGATGAGCATGTGATTTTTGTCTTTGCCTCTGTTTTGTGATGTATTACATTTGCTGATGTGCGTATGTTGAACCATCCTTGCATCCCTGAGATGAAGCCTACTTTGTCATGGCAAGGTTCCCAATATCAGGATCTTTGTGATGATTTGTTGCATTCTGTTTACTAGTACTATTTTTGAATATATGTTCATTAAAGACCTTTGTCTATAGTTTTCTTTTCTGGTTGGATCCTTGTCTGGTTTTGAAATCAGAGTAATGTTAACTTCCAGCAATGACTTTGAGTGTGTTCCTTCCCTTTCTATTCCTTAAGGAGTTTGGGACCAATATTACTTTTAAATCACAAAGAGGAAGTAACTTCCTTCCTATCCTGTCTCTACACTCAGTGCTGCAGAGAATAATATTATTGAAACATCCATTTCTCCTGCCACAGTGAAAGTTTATAAAGGTCAGGAACTATATTTTATGAGATGTCTCTGGACAGCACTCAATTAATCGAACTGTTTAATTGGTATTAGGTGGACTAAATTGAATATGGTTCAGAACTACCAGCCGAAGTTTCCAGTATCAGGAAATGGCACAAACAAGACTTGAACCCAGGCCTGAGCACTTCAGGTCCAGCACACCTCATCATCCTGCAGCTGTCAGGAGTAGCATAGAGAAGACCCAGAGGCAGAGGAGGAGTATTCATGCCTACCACTTTCATCAGCTTTCCACTGAAATGAAAGAACCTGTAAAGAAACTAGGCTGCCAGAGAAGTGTCCTGGGGGTACCTGAAGCCTCCTTCAGGAGTCTATTTAAGTACTGCTGTCCAAATTTGTTTCTTTCCTGGGCCCAGTTCAGCCCCAACAAACCCAGCCCCTGGTTTTCTGGAGGCAGAATTCACACCTCCCCTCATGCATTCTGTTTGGTTCCCCAAACCTCTATCAGGATGATAGGAAGCTGGCTTTCTGAATGAGAGGGGAGGAGACAAAGAAAGCCGCCCACATCCATGCCCAGTTCATATTCCTGCTGCAACTGTATATAAATTTGCAAAGCATCACCCTGCACTCCACCATCATATGTCATCTTTTATGCATGGCCACCTCAGCTTTGCTGCTCAGGCAGTTGCTATGCAACCAAAGACCGCTCTGCAGGGGCCTGACATTAGTGAAAGCAAATTGACCAGAGGAGCCTTCATCCCGCATGCAAAGCAGCCAGGGCCCCATCTTCAGAAAAGCTGCCTGAGCTGAAGCCAGGCCACAGTCTATCAGGGACCAGACACTTGGATCATGTCCTCCTCTGCCTAAGTGGCAGATGGAGAAAAGCCCAAGCTCTCCTTCTCCAGAAATGCCCCAATTCTGACCAGTTAAACAGATGTCTTCAAAGAGCCTACACCTGCAGGCTCTAAAATTCTGAACCTCCAAGGGAATAAACAATGACTTCTGGAAGAAGGGGGAAAGCTACTACTCACTGAGCATTTACTATGGCCTAGGCACAGTGCAAGACATGAGATCAGTACAATGTAAAAACTCCCTGGATTTCAGCCCAGCTTCACCGTTTCTCAGCTGTGTGGTGTGCATGCAAATCATTTATCAAGATAGTCCCAGCCACTGAAGAGGGCTACCCTTTGGAGGGTTATGAAAGGCTGGATAATGGGCTGGGGATGTGGGGAGAGAGGCCAATAGAGTAGCAAGAGCAAGATGAGGAGAGAATGAAGGAAGGGAGGGCTCTCACTTGCACACATAGTACTGAAGGCCTCTGGGCTCCTGCTAAGAGGAGCAGAAGAAGTTCACAACTGGCAGTTCTGGTCTGCCTTTCTGTATTTCAGTTGTTCAGTCTAAAATGGGCATGATGACACCAACCTCACAGAGTTAAATGGCTGACATATATAAAGTTTCTAACTCCCCCCCAAAAATCACTAAATGAAACCTGTCTTTCTGAACTCCACATTGGCTCCTGATTATCCGAAAAATTTGCCTTCCATAGGCCAATCTGGCCCTTTTGCTCATCCCTGGCTTCATCTTCCCCTACTCCCTTCATTATTGCACTTTTGCTTGGGTCACTGCTTCTCCCTGAAAGCCTCTTTTCTCACGTCTTTGCTTTCTGCTACCTAGTCCGTCTCTCAGCACTCAGGGAAAATTTAACATTCAGCTTCAGCCAGGCATAATGGCATCTACCTTTAGTCCCAGTTACTTGGGAGGTTAACACAGGAGGATTGTTTGAGGGTAGGAATGTAGGACCAGACCATATCTTTTTTAAGAAATCAACTTCAGTGACAAGCCTGCCATTCCAGCTCTCTCTCTCTCTCTCTCTCTCTCTCTCTCTCTCTCTCTCTCTCTCTCTCATCAAACCAGGGATTGAACTCAGGCCCTTGCGCTTGCCAGGCAAGTGTTTATTCTACTGAGCCATCTCCCCGGCCCCCAAGTCATCCTTGGTCTGTTGAGATTTCCAAGTAAAGAAGGAGAAAGGAACAAAGAAGTAATTCCCCTTTATTCAGTGGAGAGTTTGTGAAGCATTTTCGACTTTGTGATTCAATCTTTCAAACCCAGTTGTGCTCAAGAATACCATTTTGTGGCTCCTGAAACCTCAGGTCTGTATCTCACTCTGAAGATGAGCATAAGAGCAGCTTAGGGACTTAGAAGACATCCAGCATGGTCAGAAGGATCATTACAACACCTCAGTTTTGACCACTGTTTCACACTTGAATGCCAACAATAAACTAATTCACAATCACTTGTTAATATAGTCAGTTGGGCAAATGTTACCCCCATTTGCTGAGGAAAAAAACTAAGGCTCAGAGAGTAAGAAGGAAATGCATAAGATCACAGGGTGAGTTGCTGGTGGTAAAGCAGGGCAGGTAGGCAGTCCTACATGCAAATGGACTGTGCAGTGGGAATGTAGGGACTTGGCAATATCATCAGTCATCTTTAACAGTCCAAACTAATTTACCCCAAACCCCACAAGTTACCAGTCAAAACCACTCATCTGTTTCTTATAAGGACAGAAACCCTCTGGTTTCCTAAACCCAGAGAGGCAGTAGATGGAGTACAGAGATAATTTGCTCAGTAGTGTGCCCCTGGGCAAAGCAACTATATCTTCTAAGCCTGACTGCCCACTCTCTGAAATGGAAGGCGAGGTTGTCTGCTTTACCTTCTCATCTATTTGGAAGGGCAAAAGTGATGCAGGTGCCGAATGCTGAAGTATAAAGTCTTGTTAGTTATTAGTATACCCTTAAATGTGGCAATCCTCTAAACCAGAGGTGTAAAACCTGTTTCTGACAGCTGCATTTCCTTAATTATTCAATGTTGGGAATTGTGTTGTTGTCATTTAAAAGAAGACATGCCAATTGTATTGCCTTCGTGTTGTATTGAAAAGCATTTCTTCATTATTTGGACTAATTTCTAAACAAATTAAAAACTGTTGTAGCAGTCAAGCTCTGACTGCTCCATCTATTAGATTCAGATGATGGCAAATTCCTTAAAACACAGATATAAACAATTCTGGTAACACAATCTGATTTTGTAATTAATTTTCTGCCTGAGAAGGCAAAAGTCTCTTTCCCATTTTCCTTGCCCTCAAGCTCCTGACTGTTCTCCCATTTCTGAGTAGGGAAAAGAAGATTCTGTTCACTGGAATTTTGTTGCATGTAAAAAGACAAACTTTTTCTCATGTATCCTTTGATCATAGAGATGACCATGGTAAAGGAAGTTGAGAAGCTCATCTATCATCAGATCTTCCTGGCATCTGCTCCTCCCCCTGTATATCCTCCTCGGAGTATGGCCACATACTGAACCAACCCTTGTCAACAATCTGCACAGACCCTACCTGGGCAAGCTGGGAGCAGTCATCTCATGGGACAGTCAAGGTCATTAGACCTCAAGATGTGAGGCTAAAAGAGGAGAAATAAATGTAAAAACATCAGTCACTTTATCTTTAAATAGCAAGTGTTGCCTTGACTGGGCCTCTTGAAGCGAATGGACATGTTAGAGGTGTCTGGATCTAGTCTATGACTAGTTAGGACTCAATCTTGGGCCAGTCTGTGGCTTAATCTATAACTAGGTCAGACCTCAGCCTGGGACCAAGTTCAGGGCTCAGGCTACAACCAAGATTAAGGTTCAGACTCTTAGCAGAGTTAGGGTTCAGGCTGAGGCCAGATGAGGCCAGATCTATGGCCGTGATTAGGGATCGGTTGGGATCTAAAATCTAGGACTAGTCACTGGCCAGGATCAGGCTAAATCACGGTCAAGATTATGGTTCAATTTATGAGTGATTTAGACTTAGTCTCTACTCAAGGATCCCATAGTTTAGTCGTAGAGATAGTAAAGTGAAATTACTCTACCAATTATTGAGTCTCTTCCTCATTTCCCACTGAGAAACCAACAAGTTGTTTAATTGTTCTGCGCCTCAATTTCTTCATTTGGAAAATAGGGCTAATGAGGATATTTAACATGGGACAATGGATGCAAATCCCTATTGAAATACTAGTTTTTATTCTCTATTTACTTAGTTATTTATTTATTCATAGAAGAGTTTTACATTCTAACTCTGCTACAAGCCACATGCTGAGAATTTGACCTACAAATAGGAATTTAGATGGGGCCTCTATAACTGGAGAGGAGACAAATTAAGGAGAGCCGATAAGGAGAGGAAAAGTTTTTCTCATAATGAGGCAAGATGTTCTAATCAAGGTTTGAGAACTCAGAGGTAGCTCAAGTGTTGTTTCCTAAGAAGATAAAAATCTGTATAATTGTACTCTGAAAATAAATGACATTTTACCAGATGAAGGACCCAGACAGAGAGGATATGTACAAATACAAAGACGCAGATAGGAAAGAGCAATGTGTTCAGATCACCAGTATTGATCAGGGAAGCAGAGTGGAAGGACATGAGAGGGAATGGAGAAGGCCAAAACATGTAACAGAGTTTGAACAATTTCCCATAAATAGTCGGAATCCTCTTTAGCATGACAGTTGCATCAGCATTGAGATGATAGTAATAAGTGAGCCAAACCTATTTGATGCCCAGGACAGAGTACTGCCACCACCATCAAGCTTCATCAAGCTGGACCGATCTCTCCCTTGGATGGCTGCTCACTGTGGAAATACCTGCCCAACATGCTCCTTGAAATGTTGCTCCTACATCATGACTGTCATCACATGATATTTCCTGGTGAGCTTTGCTTGGTTATTTTAGCTGTGTTTCTATTGGCAGGATATGTGATGACACACTCCCTAATTAATCCTAAATATCTCCCCCTCCCTCTCCAACATCTTTGTTAGTCTTCTATTTCTGTGTAACAAATCACCCAAAACTAAGAGGCTTAACACAAACATTTATTTAGCTCAAAACTATAGTTTGGTAATCTGAACTGTCTTCAGGGGGGTGCCTCTCCAGCCTGTCTTTTCTAGACTCTTGATTTGTCTGTGTGCATCTGTGGGTCAGGTAGGAAACTTCTGGGAGTTGGCATATTGTCAACCAGGGGTCAGAGGGATCCACTGAGGCCTGTGTCTTTTTTTTTTTTTTTTTTTTTTTTTTGGTCAAGCTACCTAGGCTTGGTCATGTAAGGGTAGTTTCAGTAAAAATATAAATAAAGAGAAAAATAAAAGTTAAAGAGTTTCCAGAAGTGGAGAGAAAGAGCAGGGAAGGGGAGAGGATGAAAAATGAATTAAAATGCTGTGTTATGTCCAAGTACCAACTCCCTACAAGGAATGTGAATAATACATACTGCAAATAGGCACTAATAAGAAGAAAAAGGAGAAAATAATCCAGCTCTCTAATAATATTGAATTCTGATCACAAAGATTAATGTGACTATCCTTCTGAAATCCTCATATTTTCACAGACATTTTCCTTTTGAAAAATAAGCTATATTTATTCTTTACCAAAAAAATAGCAAGAGAGAAATCTCCAAGGACTCTTGAGCTAGACTTAGAAATGACCAAATCAAGATGCAAAGCCAACCTGAAATATACTCTGCTACTTGAAAGGAGAATTTGCAAAGCATTGTGGCCATTCTCACCACCTACTATAAGATTTATTAAGTTCTCCCCATCACCATTGGCACATGCAAAGATGAGAGAACATTCCAAAGAAAGTTTTGGTTGTCGTTGTTCATTAAGTTGTACCCTACAGCCATAACAGATACTAGGAATATGGGATTATACATCCTCAGACTATGACAGGCCAATAAATGCAACTCCTTGTTTAATTTATTACATTTATTATTATTTACTGATAGGTCTTCCTGCCTGCCAGAGATCAGTCAAACAATAGTGAAAAAAGCACACATAGTACTTATTTCCATGGGGTTTACCAAGCTAGTATATGAAACATCTTAAGCAGATAATTTCATTAATTTGATAAGATTTTTTGGTTTTTTGTTTGTTTGTTTTATTGGTGGAACCAGGGATTCATCTGAGACCCTTGTGCTTGCCAGGGAAGCACTTATTCTACTGAACCATCTCCCCAGCCCAATTTGATAAATATTATTTCTCAAATGTTCTAAGCTTATAATTTTTTTGCTTTGTGATTTTTGTCTGTGGGGTCCTGACTTTTAAAGTGTTCTGTTATGGTCTTTGTGTCAATGTCCCCTCAAAGTTTCACATGGTCATAAGGCTTTTTTCAGAGGTGGCTGCATCTAGAATATGTGATGCTGGGATGGAGGGTGTGCGATTACTAATTCAGTCCACTGATTGGTTTGGCACCAATCCAATCTGATCAGTCTGGGTAAGACATAAGGGGCAAAAAGACACTCTTCTACCACCATGAGCTGTCATCTGCTCTGCCTTGGAGCCAGCCAATTATGGACTGAAATCTCTAAAAATTGTGAGCTAAATAAACCTTTCCTTCTTTAACTTTGGCTGTGGAGTATTTTTGTTTGTTTGTTTTTTATCATTTTTATTCATTTTAATGAGAAAAAAGATAACATAGCAATGGAACAGTTTCAAAACAGGTTAGTAGGACATTTACAATAATTAATACATTGCACCTTGTTGTCTTCATAGTAGTTCTTCAGAGGACAAGATGCAGAAATAATATCTTGTCTAAACAATATTAGCACAAACTTTTATTCACAGTGAACTTAAAGAAAATAGCTGTATATCTATCCTATCTTGTGTACACATATACTTTTTCCCCCTTCTCCCTAGTTGTTGAGTATGTTGTCTCTGCAATGAAAGAAAGGTAATTAACATAACTTCTCTAACCCCAAGATTACATAAACAAATAATTTGTCTAGAAGGGTTTTTTTTTTTTAAAGAAGCAGTTATAATCCTGGCTGGAGTCTCTCTTAACTTGTTATCCCCCGGGAGAAAACCTAAGCATAGCCAGAAGATCGAGACCAAAATAAAGGAAACCCCAGGTCACCTCTAGATCCAGAGTGTTGTGCTCACTTTATGTCCTGTACGCAGCTCAGGGAGACGCCATTCTATGTGAACACTCAAACTCCACACAATTTTCTGTTGCCATATCTCCTGCAGACCCCCATCATAGGGGCTTTGATGCACATCCTAATGAATAAGTTGACCTTTCAGCAGCATTTGGCAGGATTTCATTCCACTGTACACATCAGACAAATATGCAAAGCTATAGATAAATACAGAGTTTTATGTCCTCTCTTTTTTTCCATTGTTATAAGGAATATTAAACAAATATACCCTGAACACAAAATGAAAAGGTAAATCTTAAGGCAGCCTAAAGGAGAAGCTGTTTGTCCAAGTACCCTGCCTTGGAAGATCTCTGCTGGTGACTGAACCAGCTCGGCAGCTCATTCTCCTGCTCCTTCCACTGTTCTCCATTTTTGGCCTAGTATTTCCTTAAGGAGGGAGTGAACAATGTCTTGGGAGAGTAATTTTAAATTAGGTGGTCACAATCCAAAAGTGGACATCTGAGATGAGTACACACTTCTCAGATGAAGAGATACTAAAAGTAAATAGATATATGAAAAAATGTTTAATATCATCGATCAGTCAAAATGCAAATTAAAACAACACTGGTATTCCATCTCACCCCCAAAGGAATTGCTATCATCAAGAAATCAATCAATAACAAATGCTGGAAGGGTCATGGGGAAAAAAGAACCCTTCTCCTCTGGTGGTGAGAGTGTAGACTGGTCCAACCACTGTGGAAATCAGTTTGGAGATCCCTCAAAAAACTAGGATCAGATGTCCAATTCAACCCAGTTATTCCTCTCATGGGTATTTTTCCATAAGAACTAAAAACATCATACCACAGTGATATATGTGTACCCATGTTTATAGCAGCACAAGTTGTCATAGCTAAATCTTGGAAATATCCAAATGCCAATCAACTGAGGAATGGATAAAAAAAGATATGGTATTTTATACAATGGGGTATTACTCAGCTACAAAGATTGACAAACACAAGGCTTTAGAGTAGGTAAATGGCTGAAACTTGAGGCCATATTAATAAGTAAATCAGACCCACCTGTGTAAATATCATATTATCTCCCTAGTATAAGAACCTCAAAGAATTAATAAAATCTGAATAGTAAAATAGATATTGTGAAAGGGAAAGAAACTGCTCAATAGGAAAGAATAACTGGGATGAGGGAAAGGACAAAAGTAAGAAAGAAGATATATGCACACACAAGGATAGCTAAGCTAGTTGTATTACTAATTTTTATTGGTTAATTGAAAAGAACAATTAATGATTAATTTTTGGACAGACTTTACATGTTTATGTCTGGTGATCTGAACAATCAAACTGAAGACAACAATATGCAATGTAACAACCATTGTTGAATTCCTATTATCTTGTTTTTAGAAGTTCTGTATTGTTTCTATTTTTATTATGTTTATTCTCTTTAAAATAAAATAATTTTAAAAAGAAAGAAAATTGGGTTGTCAAAGAGGGCTTCATGGAGAAAATAACATTTGGAGGAGATGAAAGATAGAGGGGGCACAGGAGATCAACACAAAAATCAGTGACTGAAATGTGAGGGATGTGTGCCATGCAGAAGCCAGGAGGGGAGCACCAAAGCCCATTCAGGAGGTCAAGGGACACTTACCATGGAGGTGATGGCCAAGAGGGCATTTCAGGGATGAATAGGAGTTAGCACAGCTGGCATAGCTATGTAGGAATTCTGGCAGAGAAAAAGTATGTGGAAAACCATTATAGATCCAGAAAACATTGCAGTATGAACCATGAACGCCAGTGACCCACTCAAAGTCAAAAACAGTGAGTTCTACCAACAAACACTCCATATGTGAGTAGTGAAGAGCATTACTGTTTAAGTGTGTGAGCACTGTTAATTTTTTTTCCTCATGTTGTCTCCTTGATCTTCACAACCTTCTCAAGTACTGTTTCTAACCACATTTTAACAAACGGGTTAAAAATTCACCCAAAGTAGGACCGGTCAAATAGCTCAGGGGATTAAAGCACCTGAAAGCAAACACAGGGGCCAGGGGTTCGATCCCCAGGCCTGTCATGCCTGCCCCGCCCCTAGGATGTGCTGAGATGGCAATTGAGCCTGGGCGTGGTAGCGTGCACCTGTAATCCCAGCACTTGGGAGGCTGTAAACAGAAGAATCACTGCAAGTCTGAACTAGCAATGAGACCCTGAACACCCTGTAGACCCTTTCCTAAAATACATTAAAAAAAATAATAATAAAGAATTAATCCAAGTTTACCCAGCTTTTAAGTGCTAGAATCAAGTTTGAATGCCATTGGGCTGGTTTCTGAAGTCATGTCCATGGTCTCTGCAGCCCAGTGGCTTCTAAAGTTCATTTGACTCAGCCTTTTGAGGCCTAGAGCAGGTAAGGGCCCAGCCAAATTCTTATGAATAATAATAGAGACCACATCTGCATCCCAGGATCTGTGGCCACTACACAGCAGATTTTCATTTCTTTACAGATAAAATTCCTAGGGCTCACCCATTACAGTGTTTTCAATATTTTTTCATGTTGCCTACTTAAAGAGTCTTTTGCACAGATTTTCACCAAATTTTCCTTCCCTATGAAATTTTAATACCATAAATATCTCTCTGTTTAGGTGCTACACATATTTTATTCATTAAAAAGAGAATAAGCTTTTTTTTCACACACACTCAAAAATCACTTTGCCCTTTTCAGAGCAATACTGTACCCTGCGAGAAGGCGTGATCTAATCTAACACCTTCATGCTGTAGTTGAAGCGACAGACCCAAGAGAGGGGCAGGGAAAGCCTCCAGATCACTTGGCTAATACTAATGGGGTCAAGAGCAGATTCCAGGACTCCTGGCTCTCCTACCCATGCTTCTCACATGGTCACCTAGGCCTTCCCTTCCACATCTTGGGGATTCCCCCAAGCTCAAATGGCCAACTATCTCAGACTGTGTCATCTGTAACTAAGACCTCAGGCCCCCCCGGACTCCCTGAGTTAACTGCCATGGACCAGTCTGTCAGGCAATGCACAGGGTCACCTGGAGTTTCCTTTACGGAGGGCTGCAGGAAAGAATAATATTGTTCCACTCATGTCTGCACCGTGGGCCAGCAGAGATCGCGCTGGCAGCTTCCTCGGAAGTTCAGCCCCATCACCTTTCCCAAATGCAAGACAAGCATAAAACTACTGCAGCAATGGAAAAAAATCAACTTGGAAATAATTAAACAGCAAGGAAGCCACCCATAATGATATTCTGCAGCACACTTTGGGGACAGTTAGCTGCAAAAGCACCCGAGCACTCTGGTTGTTTAATTAACATTGAAACGGCAGTTCCACAAGAACTAAAAACCCCGTTAATTTATGTGTCTCTTAATGATGCTCATTTAAATACTGTCAACTTTCCCTCAGTTTAATATTCATGATTTTGAGTCATTAAAACACCATGATTAGCTTAGGGTGGGGAGAAAAAAGACTTTTTTTTAACATTCAGAAACACAAACTGTCTGAAGACAACTTCGAAACACTTCCCGGTCCCCCTTGGTACCCTGTACCCCAGAAGTCCAGCTCTGGAGAGGAGCTGTCAACCAGCAGAGGTGCTTTGGGGCTGGGGACAGTTCAGCAGGTGGAGTGCAGTTGTGTAGTCTTTTGCCCAACAACCTTCAGCGCCAACCTGGGGCTCCTCTTGATGCCAGCAGTGATGGGCTAAGGAGCCAGCTGGCAAGTGCAGAAGCTAGATCTGTACCAAGAGACCAAGCCCTAAGCCTGAGGGCCTCAAAGTATGTTAATCATGGCTAAAAATCAGGCTTGTCTAAAATATGTTTCTGGGGGAAAAGGACACTGAGGGCTGGTTGGAGTAAGGAGCTAATGAGGCAGTAGATCTGCAGCTCAGGAGAGGCTGGAAATGGCCCTGTGGAGAGCACGCATGAAGGGAAGGCAAGGTTCCTTATGCCAGCCACACGAATGTGTGCAAACTATGGTGAGCCTGCATGATAGTCACAGGCTCTGCACACATGAATCCTCACAGAGACGTTGTACACCCTGAGAAAAAGCACACAGCAAGCAGTCAGCTCAAGGTTACTGAACTCTGACTACTGTCCATATATTATGGACATAGGTTGGGCTATGAAGACTCCAAACTGCTCAAGAAAGGGAAGGCATGTGCCGGGCATGGTGGCGCATGTCTGTAATCCCAGCACTTGGGAGGCTGAGGCAGCAGGATTGTTGTGAGTTCGAGACCAGCTTGAGCTACAAAATGAGCTTAAAGGCCAGCCTGAACTGCATAGTGAGACCCTGTCTCAAAAAGACAAAAGAAAGAAAGAAAAAGAAAAAAGAAAGGGAAGGCAGACTGTGAGCAGGCAAGGACCAACAGACAGAGTTAAGGCCAGGGGGGCATGCCAGTGCTGGGGGGCAGGGGACGAGGCAGCTCATGGGAAATTGGACTGCATGAGACCCAGCCTGAGGTGGGCTAGGTGCTTTCTAAACATCTACTTGTAGCCCCTTCTCAAGCTCTCTCTCTTCTCTCTCTCTCTCTCTCTCTCTCTCTCTCTCTCTCTCTCTCTCTCTCTCTCTCTCTCAGCAGACAGATACGTGAAGCATCATGGGAGCCAACTGCAGCAGACAAACCACTGACTTCCACTCCATGCCAAGCTACATTTTGCTATCCGTACAACCTTGGAAAGGAGCTTAATAAATAAATACCTAAATGCTTCAGCTGAAAAACTTAGATAATAGCATCTAATAGCACTTTTATTAAAAAGACCTCTTAATAGGTGCATCATCCCACTAGAATGTAAATTATTTGCGAGAAGAATAATACTCAATTTGTCTCCATATTTTCAGGGCATGGCACATACTAGGGACCAGAAGGATACTGAGCTGAACAGCTGACCTTACAGGAACGTCTCCATGAATACATGAAACAAGTTGTGTAAAGAGAATTCAATAAATCTTTGCAAATTACTTGTGAGCAGCAGAGAATCAAGAAAGGATTCAAGACAGAATTTAAAGCCTGGTGGTGTATGTAGCTCAGGGGAAGAATGCTTGCGTTGCCTGTGCAAGGCCCTGAGGATCCCAGTGCTGCAGGTGGGGCATGGGGAGAGGCAAAGGCATTAGAAGAGGGCATTGGAGGAGGGAGGGAGACAGACAAACGGAGACTTTAAATATAAAGTGGACCTTAAAGGGATGATGCAGTGTGGTTGCAAGGGGAAGAACTTTAAATTGAAAGAACAGCATGCAGAAAGGCCCAAACCAGGGAACCCAAGTTCTGCTTGGCTCCTTCTTGCCGTCCCTGGCTCCACCCATATACCTCCCTGCGATCATGCTAAGCTCTTTCCCAGCTTGTTCCTGTCTATTCCCCCTCAGTGATCAACTAACTTCTATTAGACTTCAGGAGCTGGCTCTGGAACCGCCAGGTTAAATGTTATTTCTGGTTGTGTTGGTGAAGTTGCTTCTGTATGAGATTGGCATTTAAATCAGCAGGCACAGTAAAGGAGATCACCCTCCCCAGGGTGGGCAAGCAGCATGCAGTCCACTGAGGACTTAGAGCAAAAAGTAGATGAGGGAGGACTTGACCCCTTTCTACCTCTCTGCACAAGTCAGTACGTTGCTCTTCTATGTTTGGACTATGATTTACACCACAGATCCTCTGGTTTTCAGGCCTTCAGACTTGAACATGGATTATTCTACTTGCTTTCCTGAGTCTCCAGGTTGCAGAGAACACTGTGACACTTCCAGCCTCCATACTGTATGAGCCATTTTGTGTGTGTGTGTGTGTGTGTATGTGTGTATGTGTGTGTGTGTTTCCATTTCTTTAGAGAACTCTGACAGACATAAATGAAAAACACACAAGCTGGGTAGAACTGACAATTACAGAATGTAGTCTTCAGATCCACTACATACAAACAATTGTCACTATCAGCCACTGATGTTAAATCATGCAAGCTAGGGCCAAGCCGTCTGCTTCCTTTTCCTCTATGCACCGCTGCTCCATCATCATTCGCCAGGGTGTCACCTATCTGCTAAGATGCTGCTCCACCCTCCACCACCCTCTGCCACTCCACCTCCTTTTCCACTGTTCCCTCTCAGGCCTCACCCATTTGCTAGCATTTCCATTACTCCTTGCATTGGGCAGCCACTGCCTATTCCCTACAATCCAGCTATATTGCCAAAGTATATGGATAGCCAAAGAAATTAGGCTAACAACCGAAGTCCTTCCTCAGCAGAAATCTAACTTCTTGACTTGACCTCGTACAAGCACCATCAGGCCCTATGCCTGTCCAGCTTCACCTCACCACTGTTTCACCTGCTGTTTCCTGTACCAAGAAAATGCTTTCTCCTCCTCATTTTCTCTTTCCTCAGTTAATTATTCCTCACCTTTAAAGCTCAGGCTTCAGTGTCACCTCCTCTATGAAGCCTTCCCTGATGCCCCATGGGGCTGAGCTGGGGCCCATCCTATCTGCCCATGATCACGATACAGGATCTTGAGCAGCTTTCAGATAAGAGAGAAGTTGTTCATGTGGACAGAAGGAATGTAGTAAGAGGAGCATCTCTTGCAGGGCCTGTACCTTCCTGGCTTATTTCTCTTTTAGAGACAGTTCTGAAAAATACCCACTCTCAACCCAGCACGTCTGTGGGGCTCCCTCAGGGTAGGTGAGGCTGCCAGAGAGGCAGTGGCTTCTTCCTGACCTCCTGCCTCTGCACATTCCCTTGACTCACTGATGGAAAACATCCACCCCTTCCGGGCTTCTTCCTTATTTCATCACTTTAATAAATTAAGAACAGATTGAAATGCAGGAAACATTGTCTCCTGGGCCCAGCACCCACATTCCAACTCAATTACAGGATTTACTTCTCAGTCTGGCCAGACGCAGAGGCAGCTGGGATGCAGCAGAGAGACAGAAAAAGAGAAATTTAGAGGGCAAACCCAAAGACAAAAATTCAACCCTAGCTCAGGCATGGCTGTGGCTTCAGGCAAATCCATGGACCTCCCTATGCTTTTTTATCCTCATCTAATGTCTCCTGATCTGGAAAATGGGTGAAAACGGTGATACCCATTGCCTGCAGTGGTGAGAGCATATCAAGTAAGATAACAGGTAAAAAATTACTTTGCAGACAACCAAATCCTAGACAAAATGAGACATGATTATTGCCTATTCCCTTGACTAGAGATGCTATAACTTCAGGCCCTTCATCATTTCTAATAGCTTTGCCCTGCAACTTTGAACCAAACTCCTTCAGGTCATTCTTCATTCTCCCATTACCTATGACTACTAAAACCATGAAGAAGGTCCCTAGAGATACTTAGTTACGTACCCCACTGTTGTGCTGCCCCTACTACCGTTATCCTCCACTGATAACCAGAATGCTGTAGCAGAAAAACCCATAGGTTTGGGAGAGCTGAGAAACACAGTTTGTTCCTGTCTGCACTGTTTGATTTCTTGCCAATCAAGTCACTTCCATAGCTGGCAGTTTCAGTTTGTCTGTGTATGAAATGAGGGTGTAAGGGGATAATCCTTGTTTTGATAACCTCACAGGGTGCTGATTAAGATCGAATTAGACCTTTTACAAGCTATAAAGCTCCATACAAATGTAAACTGTTGTTAAAAGGATATTAATAATTCTGTTTTTGTAATAGTGGCTAAATAGTGATAAAGCAGAATATTCCAGCTACCTGACTATGCATCCTCTTCCTTGGGGAAGAGAGTTTCATGGCCTCCTTTGAGCCACCCTTTTGAGTTCTATACCTTCTGAGGTATTGGAAGTCCTTCTGTCTGTAACACAATTATCTCATGCTGTAGGTTAAACCATTCTTTATTTTCCACTCTTAGTTGGAAAGGAGAATAAGGTCACCATGTTCTTTAAGAAAACGTTCACCAATTTAAAACCATTCATAAGACACCCTTCTTCCTTCTGACATGCCATCTGAAGAGAGGATATTGGGGGAAAGTGATGAATTCGGTTTTGGAAAGGTAGGCTAGAGGTGCAGGTAAGACTTTCAACTGAGATGCACAATAGACTAGCTGGAAATAAAGTCTAAAGGTTCAACAGAGTGTTCTGTGCTGAAAATAGTGGTGCAGGAGACCTCAGAACAAAAGTGGCCGCTGAATAGCTTCAGTCTCATTAAACCACTCTCCATTTCCTGGCCAAGTCATCCACTTTCATGCCTCTCTGCTTTTGTTCTTGCTGTTCTTTCTGCTTAAAATGTCCTCTCCCCCAAGTCCTGGATAAGGTCCACAGAAAGGCCTGACATTGCTAGAGATTTTGCTCATCTTTCAACAAAACACTGTGGCAAGGTAGTTTCTATATTCCAGGCATGGCACAGGTTGCTTTGCAAGCTCTGTCCTACTTGGTCCTCACAATACCGCTATGAGGTAAGCATTGTTATTTTCACCTGACAGATAAGAAATTCACTCATCCATCCAAAGCTACACAACAGTTAGGGGTAGAACTAGGATTCAAACTGGGATCTTCAGATAACAGTTCCAGAGGTTGCATTGCTCCAAATGCTTCCAACCACTACATTTTCCAGAGATAGAAGGTACAAGTGAGTCTGCTTCCAGTTCTGAAAGTCAGACTCAAACAACAGTCTTCCCTGAATTAAGCCAGTCATCTGGTTTGGGATTGAGTCAACAAGGTAAATCATCTGGTCAGTGGCAAGAGCCTTTCACTGCTTTAGATCTCAGAGCTTAGCTCACTTGGAACTCTCCATGGTGCTGATGCAACATCCGCCATCCCTGAAAATGTGTTCTTTCCAATCCACTGAGTAAATTACTCAAGAAAGGTACCTCAGTCAGATATTTCCTTCATTTTCAACCTCTCACAACTCTCACCTTTTGATATAATCCTTCAAGACTTGGCTGTCACTGACTTCTCAATGGCTTCTTTGGGTTTCTCAGAAAGAGTTCTTGGGTACCTGCTATGTGTCAGGCACTGTGGAGATGACCTTCATAGGCATGCCAACATACCACACATTGCATACCAGCACTGTATAATTATCTGTTATGTTTATTATTCTCTCCTCGTCCATCACTAAAAATGATTAAGGTCTACAGAGACATAAATTACTGATTATCTATTGCTTTATCCCCAGGACCTAGAATAGTGTCTGGTGTATGTTGGATGGGTAGTACTTTCTGGACAGATAAATGAATTATATAATAATATGTAAACATCAACATAATATAAAAATATTATAACTGCTTTTCACACTAGGAGCCTGGGCAAATGTCTTCTCATGAGCATTTTTAGTCTTCTCCAAACACAAATTTACAGTGAGCTTTGAGAGAACTGGAAGTGCTAAAGCTAGCAAGGACAGAAATCAGGGCTGTGTATGAAGGTTTAGAAGAGTGCTACATTCACCCGTAGTCAAGCCCAGGACAATATTAAACAATCTTCAGTATTGAGACCATGGAGACTTGGAGACCCAGAGAGAAAAAAAGAGACCCTCACAGATAATCATAAAACCTCTTAAGAATTTTACTGCAGGAAGAATGGACTTAATGAGCTCCACTGTTGCTTCCATGAACTTATGCATCTTAGCAGCCAACATTACCCTAGAACCACAGATTCACCTCAGTATCTGAGCAAAAGCAGCTCAGTCTGAGAATAGCACTCAGATTTATGCCTAGGATCAGGTTCAGTGAGTGGTTCCAAGTCAACAGAAATTTTTAAGTTCACTAATATATAGAATGTGTTTGTACTGATATCTGATCTCAGTTGGTGAAACACTAAATAAATTAGACCCCCCTTTTCTCTAATTAAGTGAAATTCTATACAATGTTTAACATTCCTTATTCACTTTCTTTTCAGGCTGTTTTCTCTTCTCTGGGGAGCCTTTCTCAATGTGCCTGCACTGACAATGATCTTACACAATAAAATAGGAATTTTGGTTTCTGTCCTGAAGATTATAAGGAGACAAGAATCGAGGATGAATTATAGGTTTCTAAGAAATTGTAGGATTTAGAATATTGACTTTTCATTGCTGTTCTCTCTTCTGCCTACCAAACCCTGCTATATCCTTCTCTGGAAATTAGAAATTGTCAAGGTTAGGAAATATGAGCATGTTTTCTTTAAAAGATCATTTCTGCCACAATCTCCACTTATGATCAAAATGGTAAAATGAATAGGATTTTCCTTCCCAACTCCTTCACACAAAAAGATAAGGAATGCTGATTTGCAAGATAGCAAACATAAAGCAACATAGGATAAGGTCTAAGGAACAATAAATAAGTGGCATGGTCTCTAGAGTTACCCTAGGCTTCAGCACAGGCCTGAGGGTCTGATGGACTCCCTGGATTCTCTGAACTGGAAAGTCTGAGCTGAGAGTCCAGGGACAGGAAAGCAACCAGTGTCCACAGGACAGAGTACTAGATATAGAAAACACTGCACAGAGAGAATTCTAGAGATCTATGAAGATTTCCCCCTTTGGGTTCAGAGTGCCTATGTGTGACAATATGTAAGCCCAAGGAAAGACCTACTAGTACCCAGAATTTACATAGGATTAGAAATAGTGTGTGTTCCTAACAGACAATTTAAAGGAAAAGATATAAAAGTATAATTCAAACAACATTAGGTTGTGAATCCATTCACAAGGATCTTGCCTCACTTATGGAGAACAATTAGCTCTGGATTCTGAAATAGAATTTGTTCTAATTCTGCCTAATAAATTTTAAAATAAAGACCCAAAATGATCAAATTGTTTCCAAGTAGTTGAACTGTATCACAGCATGAAGTTCAAAACCTATTTAAAGAAATGTAAAAATAGTCAAGGTAAAATTCACAATGTCTGGAATCCAAGGACCATCGGGCATGAAAAGAAGCAGGAAAATATGGCTGATATTGAAGAGAAACATCAATGAGGACAGACCCAAGAAGGACTGATTGATGTAGGAAACAAGGGTATTACACAGTTCTTAGGACAGTATTCTCTACAATCAAAAAGTTATTAGAGTCTTTAAAAAAGACTCAGGATTAACTTCTAGAGATAAAAACTGCAGTGCCTAGGTTAAAAAATTGTATTAGATTGAATCAAGGATAAATTAGACCAAGCAAAAAAATTAGTGAAGTTGAAGGAGTATGATAGAAGTTATTCAAAAGAAGACTGTTAAGTTCACAGATCCAAGAAGCTCAATGAACCTCAAAGAGACACAGGAAAGAAAGTTAAGAAAGGCACATCCAGGCACAACCATTTTCTGAAAATTAGTGACAAAAGAAAATCTTAAAAGCTGTCAGAGGAGAAAAGATACATTTTATATAGAATGAGAAGTGAAGATAAGGTGAAAACAGAATTCCAATCAGAAATAGCAGAAGCCAGACAACACTGGAGCAGCATATTCAAAGTCTAAAAAGAAAGCTCTGTCCACTACTCCCAGCAGAAAATACCTCTCAAAGATGAAGACAAAATAAATATTTTTGACATGCAGAAAGCCAAAAGAATTCATCACCAGAGAACAACACTATAAAAAACACTGAAGAAAAATAATTCACTCAGGAAGAATGTGTAAGGAAATATGAATCCTCACAATGGAATTAAAAAAACTAGAAATAGCAACTACAACTATATGGCTGAATGCATTAGAACTTAGAATTATTATTTAAACCTCTTTAAAGATAATTGACAGTTTAAACAAACTAATAACAGTGTATTGCAGAGCTTGTAAGTACAGCAAAGTTAGTATAAGAACCAGGAGAGAAGAAATGAAAGTATACATTGCAGGTTCCTATATTACATATGTGAAGTGTCACAGTATCACTTGAAGGCAGATGTATTCTATAAACTCTAAAGTAACCATAAAATAACACACTAAGAACCAATAAACTAATAAGAGATAAAATGGAATCATTAAAAAATAGTATTGAGCCAAAGGATGATAGACAGAAATCTACCCACATCAAAAATGGCTTTACATGTAAATGGTCCCCTGTTGCCCTGAGCCCATTGAAATGAACATTAGTGGAGTGCGTATCCTTCATATGTGACTTCAATCCTCAAAGCCTTCCTCTGAGGTAGGCAGGTCACAGGTTATTGTCTCCTACAGTGGATTGGGAACCTAATCCTAAAGTTGCCTCCCCGGACAAATTTCTAGCAAGCGAATCCTGATCTTTAAAATTCATCCCAAATCAAAGCTGCTTCAACCAAGCCCAGAAACAGATTTTTCCCTTCATAAACTCATTTATTCCCACCTACCCCCACTCTGGGCATGCTCGCTCGCTCTCTCTCTCTCTCTCCTCTCTCCCCTCCACCCCCATTTGACATGAATTAATGATGAGCCTGCCTGGCCAATTACCAGGGCTAAGTGCTCTCCCGCTGGGAGCAGCTCCCACAAAGCACTAAGTGATGTTGGATTCACCAAAGGGGCCCCGCCCAGTCAAGCCTAGAGCCCTCCTGGGTCCGGGCTTAGAGGAAGCAGCTTTCCAATTAGCTCTTGCCAGACAGACTGGCTTCTTTGCACAGCAAATTGGGTTACAGAGCTCTCCTCCAGCTGGCCTTGTCTGGTCCCACTTGCCCCAGCAAACAGGATGCTAATCAACTGTGAGGCCAAGTCTGCTGGCCTCAAGCACCCAGGAAGGAAGGTATCCAGAGACCTGAGTCCTGCCTCACTGTTGTGGCATCCTCTAAAGCAACAGATGCACCCAACACCAGATGAACCATGGACTAGGAGGCCTGGAATCCGGGCATCTGGGCCAAACAGAAAACACTGTTGAAAGGAAAGGAACTAATACCCTATACTTTCACCCTCCCCATAACTACATCAGTAGATGAGGAACAGAGTTAGTGTTGCCTTCTTTTATGTCAGGCTGGCCTTCTTCTGACCTCCTTCTCCTTTAACACTTCAAAGATAGCCCAAAATGCCATTTTATTCTGGAAGGAAATGGTGAGGAGAGGTAAACATAAGACTTCATCATGAGGCACCTTGCGTCTGCTTTTTCTGGGCTCGCGGAGGATCTAACCCAGAGCTGGCACCTTGTTTCTACATCTCTTAACAAGATCTGGCCTGCTCTGCCACTCCCCCTAGTGGGCATTGCCATGTTTTGTTGCTGGGCTCTCTCTACCCTAGAGAGCAGAAAACACTTTACACAGAATTTCAAAGATATTAACTCCCTTGATCCTTACAATAACTCTGTTAGGTTGGCTGATCGAGGACTGTAGTTCCATTTTTAGAGGGCAAGAAACAATTTTAAATATGGGAGGAGTGAGCTCAGAACCAGTTTGAAACAGCTAGTTCTAAAGCCCAGGTCTCTCCTCAGCTCACAGCAATACCAGAGAAAATGCTGAACTCCCTTTGGGGACAGTGTGCTTGTTTTATCCAGCAAAGCTGAGAGCTGGGTGTGTCTTCTACCATGCTATAGAGCTCATCGTACATACATTTGACCTAAATCAGCTCCTGGCTTTAACTAAGAGCAAAAGTGAGGGCTCCCAGCACAAGTCCCTTACATATCCATCCAACCCTAAATCCACTCAGCACATGTTTATCAGCACCTATCATGATCTATGTATGAGAGACACCAGAGTGAACCAGACCAACTCTCTGCATCAGGGAGCTACAAGCTCGTTACGAAAACAAATAGATAATGACAACACAGTGTGGATAGTGCATGACTGGGTACCACAGGACCTGTAAAACACCTAGCCTGGATCCCTGACCCAGAAGAAAGGTAACAAGGTGACACTTGAACCAAGCATAAGAATCAGTAGGTATTTCTTTGGCCATAACAGAAGGTAGGGAAGGAGGTGAATGGAGAGCACTTCCAGTCATATATAATCATGAAGAAAAGCCAAACACACATACACACACACATGCACATGCACAAGTGCACACAAACAGTACTTTCAAAAAACTTCTCAGTCTCGCCGTAGCCTGGAGCATGAGGTCTGGCCTGGGGCTCTGACCTGGTAGGACCAGACCATGAGGCTTCCTTTCCACCCAGCCATCTATGTCAAGACTTTGTCATGGTGCGCTCTTGGTGACATGATGGCCATAATCCCACAGCTAGCTGGGTTTACAGTCTAATGTTCTTATACAAGTCAGGGAGCTTAGCAGAGACAGGGCCTCTGGGGAGTGAGCAGCTGGCAATGCTGAAAAATGTCTGCCAGGAGAATTCAGCTGAGAACACTTCCCATTCCCAGGAGGTCAAAGGGCCCTGTTGTTCATCCCTTGTGGAATCCCTGAGATCACACTGTCATTCATAATTCACTCAACAAACACTCAGTGGGCTCTTGCCTGGGCTAGGTTCTGAGCTAAGCTTGAGGGGTGCAAAGATGAAAAGACATGGCTCATTCCCTTGAGGGAAACATGGCTCCAAGGGTCGGGGAGCAGACCGTGAAATCATTACAGTGCTGTAGGAGGCAGGAAGGGGATCTGAGCTGGGCTTTCAGGGAAGGAGTCAGAGTGGAAGAGCAGACAGGCATGAAGTCATAAATGGGATCCGGGGTGCAGGCAGAGGTAGCTGCGTCTCATCGTGCGTGGGGGATGATCAGACCACAGGGGATCCATGTGGCCAGACTGGGGAGCTGGGTTGCTCTGCTAAGGTCAGGCTTGACTTTGATGAAGGTGGCTCTGGAGGACAGTGACTGATGCGGAGGGCACGAAGATCCTACTGAACAGCTAAGGAAACAAGATTGGCAGGGCGGGGGGACAGACTAAGGAAGAGAAGATGCTCTGTGTGTTTCCTTTTAGTTACCATGCTTTGCTCACCACATAAAGCATATGTGGGAGATTCTGTAAGCAGAGGTAAGTGAAAGTCCTTCATATAGACCCCTACCTCCACCCCCAGTAACCATGTTAACACTGCTAAGAAGCTCTGGTGAAGGCATGGGTGAGTAAATGAAGATACTGGAGCCAGCAGGCAGCGTCAGAACCACAAAGCTCAATGCCAGACTCTCTAAGGAGATGCTCTCTGAAAGGCCAGCTTAGTGGGCGAGACCTTGTGGGAACACTTGTCACGGGGTCTTTTGGGGGCTTGGAGTCCTGCAAACCTGGAGGGTCTGGCCTTCATCTTTTTGGTTGGTATCAAGCAATGCAGAAGCGACATGCCTACATCTTACCCTGAGTATCCCTGGCCTCTGGAACACAGGCTTATGCCTGGCTGTCCCATTTTCCCTGAACAAATCTCAATAAGTCAGAAAACAATCTGTAGGGGAAAAAAATAAAGCTCAGGGGAGTAAGTGACATCACTTAGTCACTTACTAAACACAGGTGCTGTGCCAGGCACATGATATCTATTATTTTCATCAAATATAGCAACCCGGAGAAAAGGGGCTTATCCATAGCGTACTGGCTAGAAACTGATGCACAGAATGAAGGTCTAGCTTTCCTGGGTCACCCAATATTACCCTGGATTGTGTCCATCAGTGTATCTCTAATTGAAAGAACGCATTAGAGAAAGTTTGAAAAACAAGAGAAAAACATATGTAGCTCCATTGTCCTAACACAATAACTATTATTTTGCATATCTCCTCCCCTTGGGAATGTATTTGGAAGGTTATTATTCATACAATTCAATTTTACTTTTTTCTTATTTCAAAAACATTTTTCCAGGTTACTATGTTACCCTCAGAACCATTATTTTCCATGGGCTGCAGACTGTCAGTGCAAATAGATTTTAAGTAACCATTTCCCATGATCAGGTACTTAAATTGCTTCAGATCATTTAATATTATAAATAATCTTTTATTTGGAATAGTCTTCCTTTGGCAGGAACAGGGCAGGCTCCCAGACACAGAAATATACTGGACAGAACAGGAACACGGTTAGGGCTTTTGATGCCTACTAGGAAATTCTGGATTCCTCCTTGCCTGGGAGATGGAAAAACTGGCCCTCCCTTCCAACTGGTGATAATGATTCTGAGGCACAGAAACTGTGTGGCAATTTACTTAACTTCTCTGTGTTTTTTCATAGAAGAAACAAGAGTGATGAAAGTAAATGTGACTTTTGAGGGTATATATAAATAAGGCTCGACGGGGTTATTTTTATGCAGAAGGCATGCAGCAAGATCCTTGGTTGTTCTAGTAGTGACATCTTACATGGGAGGCAACACGATCAGAAAAAGCTCCAGCATTCCTGCCAGAAGGGGCTGCTGCAGGGCAGGGGCACCAGCCGGGTGCCTGACTAGCGCTTTGTGGAAATGGCAGAGCAGCTCTAATGGTCCGACCGTTAGTCCCACCCTCCTCCCAGTTCTGCCCTCTGGCTGTGGTGGCCCGATCTTATCGCCTTTTCATCAGGCTGCCTAACTGACCGGAAAAATGCATACGCATCCCTCAATGCAAGTAACCACCCCCCAGCAATCTCCCCCCTTCCAGGAAGCCAGGTCCCGGTGCCAGCCTGAGGAACAGCACTTAATTCTTTATTGAAAACCATTAACTGGAGTTCAGTTCTCTGAGCCCCAGTTTCAAATTACCCACAGGAAATGCGGACCAAGAGAGTGGCTTTCAAGGGCAGAGCCATCTCCTCCAACAGACTGGTTTCAGGACCTTGGCTATGGGGACATTTTTACTTTGAGAGGGAATAACAACTAGAGGACTGCAGTAATCTCTTCATCTCCTGCTGAGCATAACAGAAAACAAAGCACCCTCCTCTTCTTCTCACAGGTTGCCCCACCGTACATGGAAGTCTGATGGCCACAAGGTCACAGCAGCAGGCAGAAACTCAAGTGGTCCCAGATCTCTCACCAGCAAGCTACCCCTTGTGCCCCCACCCCAGTAAATAGCAACACCTTGATGAATCTGGCCCTCGGAGGGTGTGGCAGGGGAGACAGAAGATGAAACCCTGGGCATTGAGAAGCTTCCAGTCTTAGCTGAGAAAGAGACACCCCAGTTCTATCCTGGGCCAACTTCTATTACCTGGCACATTCAGTTATTTATTATCATGCAGGGGACATGCTTGGAAATCTTAAAGCAAGGGGAAACTGGACCAAAGTGAGGGAATTAAAAAAAGTCTCTCATAATTTCTAGGTAAACTGAAAGAAAATGTATTTACTCATTTTGAATTCCTTAAGGTGACACATGTGCCAGGCATTGAGCAAAGTACAAATAGTTGCCACTGAACCCTGCAAGTAGCCTTTTGAAGTAGTTATGATTATTATGACCACTGATCAGTGAGAACAAATTCATTCAAGATTATACACCAGTGACAGTGTTAGAACCTACATCATAATTCCCTCTTCTCTTTGTCTTGCTAGTTTCTAGAATCAAATACACAGTGACAGAGAAAAAAGACAAAGAATTGAAGCCCTGCATAAGATCTCCAGGAAGTGTTCCAAGAGGTGATGACATCTGAGTTAAAGGATGCTTCTGTTGCCACATGGAAAAAGTAGAAAAGAATGTTTCATACAAGAGCACTAAAACAGGCAAGGCCAGGGTGTATCAGAGGATAAGGCAAGTCAGCAATTGCTGCAACCTCTGAATTAACCATGCAGAGTACAGAGGGGCATTGCCCTCTGAGGGGGTACAGCCAAGAGAAGGTTGGCAATATGTCAGCCGCCTTGGTATTTGAAGGGAACTGGATAAGGATTTCATTTAAGAACCAAGAATCTTGGGCTTGTGCATCTCACCCTTCCTCCCAGCTTTAGCAGTTCTGAGCAAGAAGGATCTTGATGGTGGGTACAGGAAATAGTGCTGCTTACGATGTCGCTGATTCAGGACTTCCTTCGCTTTACAAAAGAGTCACTAATATCCATTTCCCAGCACTGTAAGCTAATATTCCTTATGGTAGTTTGAAAACATTAGGTTTGGGACTGGTGAGATAGCTCAGTGGACTAAGCACTTGTTTAGGCAAGTGCAGGGACCAGGGTTCGATCCCCTGCACCACACGCTGCACCCCCACCCTCGGGTGCACTGAGCCAGCCACCAAGACCCAGCATGGCAGCAAATGCCTATAGTCCCAGCACTGGGGAGGCTGAAAGCAGGAGATCACTAGGAGTCCAAGCTGTGTAGAGAGTCCCTGTACAAAATGCATACATGCATACATGCACACATTTTTAGAAAGAAAATATTAGGTTTGTCTCTAATTTACTTCCTCTTACAAACATGAATGCTGAAGCTCAGAGATAGACAATAGATATCTAGGGACATACTGAGCACATGTTTCGTCTGAAAATCTATCTCAAATCTGGTGGGTTTTTCTGCCTGCCTGACACATCCACACCCCAGTCCCAGCTCACCCCTCTGGAGGCCGACACACTAAGCTTGCACCTGCACCCACCGTGCCCCTTTGAACAGATGAGGATGACATCCGTGTCCCTAGATCCCCTCTTTCCAGCTAGACTCTGAATTTTCAAGCAATGGAATTTCCCAACCTCCAGTGGGGTTTAGCTGTCCTTGAGGAAGAAACAGGGAAAAAAAACAAACAATAGAAGGAGACCCCTGGCGCCCTGACCAGACTTTTCCCAAATCCAGCATCAGGACCGGCACCCAGGCACCGGGAACATCCATGCAGCTACCTACCCTGGAAAATAGCAACCGCAGCCTGATTGCTTTTCTAGTCCCTGTACTGCCTCTGCCCTGGACACCAGCTCTGAAAGCCAAGAAACCTGTCTCTACCCAAACTTTGTCCCCTCCCAGCCCTCGACGGCCCCTTTTTTGAGCTGGATCCCTTTTCTTGGCCACCTTGCCTGACGCATTGCACACCCATTCCAGAAAATGCTGACCTCTGCTCGAAGCCGCCTTGTCGGCAGTTTCCCAGACATAGATGACTGTTTATTTATTTATTTTTGTGTTAGCAAAGAGGAGAAAATCACATCAGCTTAAAATGAATACTAATGAAATGCCTTCGTTAGCTTCCTTTGTGATAAGAATGAAAAATAAGATCTCTGCAGAAACGCTAGCCATATATTTCTTCCCCCCAACCTTTTTCCTTTATTTCTTTCTTTTGCCCTTTCTTCTGATAGGAAGATTAGGGACACAAGAAGGAGAAGAAAGTCATTTCATAAAAAATATCTGCATTTTTAAGGGCGCTTTTGTTGCAGAGGGATGTGGCGGTGCAATTTCTCCAAACCCACTTTTCTCAGCCTGTAAAGCAAATGTACCTATTTGTCCTCTGCTGCAACAATGCCAGCTGCATTCAATCAACTGAGAAGCTGCAAGCCATAAACCTTCTTCCCTGGCTAAGGGGGGCTGGGTGGGGGAGGGAGCAAGCAAGGAGGAGGCATGCCATAAAAATTCATCAGAATAATGTAAGGATGAGACGCTCTCCGATCGCGGGCAAGCAATCAACCAATCACTCATTCTGTGGCATTTACAGCACGTCTCATTCCCCTGTTCCTTAAGGACAATTGATTTTTCCTGATTCCATTAGCATAACGGCATGGAAAATGTCTGCAGTGCAATATTTCTGGAAAGTTCCAACAAGTAGGCTGGGCACTGGAGTGTGACCATCTCCATAAAGCTTCCTCAGGCTCTGCGGCAGATACCACCACAGCAGCCACAAAATGCCCAGAGAGAATGCTGCAGTCCAAAATTTGGGGGCCAAGTGCACCCCAGGGGTGTCAAAGCAGGTAATTGGCACTGATATGGAACCTCTTATCTCCTTATCCCTGAATACAGAAGCACTCTCTTCTACAAGATGGGTTATGGTGGATCAGCAAAAAGCAAGCCCACCCAGCCCAGGAGGGACCATGTCACTATACTCAGAGCATTTGTGGGTTTCTGAAGCTCCTGGACTTAAGAGCTGAGAGAAGAATGCTTAATGTGATTGCTCCTCCTGCGGAACATGGAAGTAAAGAGGGGCGGTACCCGGAGCCATTATTCTTCTCTGGCAGCTGGGTCTCCACTGAAAGAAAATGATGCTTGAGGAAAGAACAGGAAGCATCTGTAGCCACATAAGCTTGGGTTCAAATCTCAGCTCTTAGTTTTATTTTTCATAAATTTGGATTTGGCCCCAAATTTATTAACCTCTCTGATCCTCAGTTCTCTGTGAAAACTGGGGACCTACTTACTTTCCAAGCTGTTGGGAAAATTAAATGATAATACATGAAAAGCACTTAGCATACTGGCAATGCAAAGTAACTGTTCATCAAATCAAACTATCCTTCTCCCTTTCTTTTTTTTTTTCTTCTCCCTTTCTATACATTTCATTTTCCTCCTGTCCACCATCAACACAATTTCTTCCCAATGCCAGCTTCAGCTGACCAAGACAGTAAAGATTTTCATGACACCAGGAAGCGTGCAAAGCCAAAACACTTCCATCTGCTCCTGCAAGCAGGATTCAAGCCATGCTGTGTGTTTCAGAATGTGCTTGGGAAGACTCCCTCCTCTTCAGCTCCTGGGCCATCCCATTTCTTCTCTCACCTCCACCCAGTCTCACACTGCACCAGAGGGATCCTTCTAAACCACACCTGTGATCTTGTCATGTCCCTGGTTAAAACTCTCAATGGCTTCTCATTGCCATCCCTCTCTTCAAGGTTCACCTCAGGCTGGGCTTCTTCAAGAAATCTTTGACCCTCATGCTTCTTTATAATTCCACTATCCATGTGTACAACTCACTGTGCTCGCATTTTTTTTTTCTCCATCTTAGACTGCAGGCTCTTGAAAGGGCAGTTTCCCAGTACTGTTTCCCCAGGACCCCTTACAGTACCTGATTCATAGTATATATTCAGCTGATATTTGCTGAGAAAATCGCCTTACAAAAGCACGGCTAATCTCATGGGCTAAAGCTCTCTGTGTTTACTGACGGCTGTGCAGGCTCTGGCCATGGTCCTGAATCTTAAAGAACTGAGGAGGAAAAAAAAAAAAGTAATAAAGATATCTTGAGTGTGTGGAAAACAATTCCCATCCATGGAGGGTGGTAAACAGCCAGCCTTTGGGGATCAGAGGAGTGCAGAGATTCTTGGCGTTTTAGCTCCTGTTCTGGCTCTGCTATGAATACGCTATTCAAAACACATCTTTCTGGAATTCTCTTTTCCTCCTCTGTCAAATGGTAACAAAGCCTGACCCTATGTCACTAGATTGCTCAAAGAATTACAAAAGATGGTGTCTGTGGATTTCCTTATAACTTTGTCTTTAAAAACTTGCCATAAAAGATCTCAGCAGCATGAGTGCCTGCCTGGCAAACACAAGGTCCTGAGTTTGATCCCTGGTGCAAAGTAAATAAATAAATATAAATAAATAAATCACCTCAAAGCTTTCTTCTAAGGCCAGCCAAATAGCTCAGCAGATTAAAGTGCCTGCTTAAAGGCAGACAGAGGGGCTGGGAGTTCAATCCCCAGGCCTTGCTTGCTGCCCCCCCCATGGGGGGGCCAAGACAGTGATTGAGGCTGGGCGAGGTGGCAAGCACCTGTAATCCCAGCACTTGGGAAGCTGTAAACAGGAGGCTCACTATAAGTCTGACATATGCAGTGAGACCCTGTAGACTCTGTCCTAAATACAAAAAAAAAAAAAAAAAAAAGTGCTTTCTTCTAGCCTCTTCAGTTGTCACTGATTAAGAAAAATTACACAGTGGCTGTCTCTCCTTCCTCATATCCAGCTTCCTCTTCAATCCACTCCCACATGGCTTCTGGACTCATCATTCTGACAAAACAACTCTCAATAATGACTTCATGCTGCTAAACCATTTTTCTATCCTCATTGTACTGCCTCTCCTAGGACTATATTTCTTGCTCTCAAGCACTTTTCTGAAGATGTAATTATACATTCCTTTCTATGACTGTTTTAGTAAATCTATTTTCCAACTAAACTGTGAACTCCATGAGGTTAGGAACTTTCTAGTTTTTTTTCACTGTGGCACTCACAGCTTCTGGCACAATACTCACAAGAAAAAGTCTCCCTCAAGACTTGACAAGAAAGCAGGCAACGTGCCCAAAGCAGGTCTGGCCATGCCCAGCACAAATCAAGAGACCACTAGAAGACCTGAAACTTCAAAGGGAGTCTCAGAGTTGATCCCTATCAAAGCCAGGGTTTGATGAGTCTTGGAGCACTAGGAAAGCCTCAACCTTAAAAAAAAAAAATAATAATAAGAGTACAACGAAGGAGAATGAACACAAAGTCATTGCAAGATCAGCACTGTGGGATAAGATCTACAAGTCTGCTGAGCCCACCTTGTGTAGAAAATAAAAAGTCAGAACAGAGAATAAATGTAATCTGAGACCATAAATGAGTTAGTGTAATCCACAGGCCAGAGAAAGCGATCAACACAGAGCTTTGTTTCTCAGATCCTCTCAACTCTCTGCTTTGGGTCCCCATTGTTCCTATCCTCTACCACAGTGTATGTCTCTGGTTATCATTTGTGGGTATGTCAGGGCCAGAGGCTATGCTCACTGCCATTACTGAGGAACACCTGCAGAGCTCACTCCAGGAGCCAGAATGCCAAGCATACTTGGCTGATGGTCACTGCCAGAAGAGCAGCCCTGTCCCGCCCCACAATTTGCCTAGTCACGTCTTTCCCTAACCCCAGTTGACATACTCAGGTGATTCTTCGATAAGCCAGATCAGTGCCATCAACCTGGTCTCTGGAGTCCTCTGTCAGTACTCACCGCAATCATTGTTTGTTCCCATGTCTGCCTCTCCCTAGAAAAAAATGAATCATATCTGGTTAATCTTCACTTTCCCAAGGCATGCCCTAGACAAATCATGATACATAGAAGGACCCAACCAACATTAACTAGGCACTGGATGATGAAGAGATTGGAAAAAAAATGGATTTCAAGTAGAAGACCACTCCAGAATCCCACACAGCAGAAGATGGACATGCCTCTCAGAATCTAGAAAGCACTGATTTGCTTTTCCCACCCCCTTTTATCTGTGTCCCCATACAGATGGAAGGATGTTCACTCATATTGGTGAGGGCAGATAGCTTTTCACTCAGTCTATTGATTCAAATGCTAACTCTCCAAGATACACTAGGAAAGAATTTTACCATTTCATTTACTTACTCTATACACAAGTTTATGCATAAAATTAACTATCACATAGGGGCTTTGCACTCAAAACTCCTAAGTAAGAATTCTAGCTCCTCCACTTACAGTGCAGAGTGCACAGTAATTCTAATGTCAACCAGAATGTGATTTTAAGTGTCACAAAAGGTGGTAAGGGAAGGTTTATGACAAACTGGGAAAGAAGTTTAATAGAGACAAGTTAGCTTTCTAACTTGTCTCCAGCAGCTTTCTCACATGAGTCTTGAGTCTTGAGTAGTGTATAGGATTTTTCTTCTCATTAAACTTTGTTTTAATGGGTCTCAAAATTCTTCTGATTTTTTTTTTTTTTTTTTTTTTGTATTTCAGGGAAAGGTTTACAGGTGTTCAGGGTCTCACTACTAGATCAGACTCATAGTGATCCACTTGCTTGCAGTCTCCCAAGAGCCGGGATTACAGACGCATGCCACCACTCCCAGTCTCAGTTGCTCTCTCAGCACACCCTGGGGTCAGGACGAGCACAGCAGACGAGCCCCCAGCTCCTGTGCCTGCTTGCAGGCACTTTAATCCACTGATCTATTTGGTTGGCCCTAGGTCTCAAAATTCCATGACAGATTTTTGGTCAAATTGTTTCCATTAAAAAACTATTTATTTTAAAAACTAATAACTTAAAAACTGCCACACAAGAAAAAGGATCCACAAAACATTCTCCCCTCCTTCTGAAGGTTTTACAATGTATTGCTATCATTAACCAGTCTTTCACTATTAAACTTAAATGGCCAGTTGGGAGAAACAGTTCTGAGACCGGTCTTCCACCACTGATTAAGACTGGAGTGGCAGGTGTCAGGGATAATATTTATTTAGCCTTCTGAGCTTTCTGGGCAGACTTTGTGACCTTGCCAGTTTCAGCAGCTTTCTTGCCACAGCTTTGATGACACGCACAGCAACTGTCTCTCATATCACAAACAGTGGAAAGACCCAGAGGCAGGTAGTCAGAGAAGCTCTCAACACACATGGGCTTGCCTGGAACCTTGTCAACAATGGCAGTATCACCAGATTACAAAAAATTGGGCCCATCTTCCAGCTTCTTACCAGACCAGCAATCAATCCTTTCTTTCATCTCATCAAACTTTCAGACAATGTGAGTTGTGTGACTGTCCAGGACAGGGGCACGGCCAGCACTGATGTGGCCGGGATGTTTCAGGATGATCACCTGAGCAGTGAAACCATCTTCTTCCATTGGTGGGTCATTTTTTGTTGTCACCAGCAACACTGCCATGCTGGACATCTTTGACAGACACATTCTTAATGTTGAAGCCCACACTGTCTCCAGGAAGAGCTTCACTCAGAGCTTCATGGTGCATTTCAACAGACTTGACTTTAGTTGTGATGTTGACTGGAGCAAAGGTGATCACCATGCCAGGTCTGAGAACACCGGTCTCCACTCAGCTCACAGGGACAGTGCCAATACCACCGATTTTGTAGACATCCTGGAGGAGCAGCCTCAAAGGCTTGTCTGTTGGGCAAGTGGGTGGGAGGATGCAATCGAAAGCTTCAAGCAGTGTGGTTCCCCTGGCATTGCCATCTTTACAAGTGACCTTCCATACTTTGAAACAAGGCATGTTAGCACCTGGCTCCAGCGTGTTAGCATCATTCCAACCAGAAATTGGCACAAAAGCTACAGTGTCAGGGTTGTGGCCAATTTTCTTAATGTAGATACTGACTTCCTTAACAACTCCCTCATCTCTCTTCTGGCTGTAGGGTGGTTCTGTGGAATCCATTTTGTTCACACCAACAATTAGTTGGTGTTTCACACCCAATGTGTAAGACAGAAGGGTGTAATCATGGGTCTGCCCATTCTTGGAGATACCAGCTTCAAACTCACCAACACCAACAGCAACAATCAGGACAGCACAGTCAGCCTCTGAGATGTGCCTGTAATTGTGTTTGATGAAGTCTCTGTGCCTAGGGGCATCAATGATGGTCACATAATACTTGCTGGTCTCAAATTTCCACAGGAAGATGTCAATGGCGATACCACACTCATGCTCAGCTTTCAGCTTGTCCAAGACCCAGCATACTTGAATGAACCCTTCCCCATCTCAGCAGCCTCCTTCTCAAGTTTTTCAATGGCTCTTTTGTTGGTGCCCCCACATTTGTAGATCAATGGTCAGGGGTGGTGGACCTGCTGGAGTCCTTGTGCCTGACAATAACAATATTAATGTGAGTCTTTTCCTTTCCCATGTTGGCTTTGATTTAGTGGTGATTTTCACTGCACTGGTGCTCTTGTGGCAAACCCATTGCAAAAAAAAGTGGTGCCTCAGATTTTAATGGCAAAGAAAAGTAGAACCATCCCTGATAAAGGGAAGAGGAGAGGAAAGACAATATTCCCGGGATGGGAATTAAGGCTGTTTGACTGGATGATAAGGGATTTGTGGAATAAATGAGGCTATGAAAGTGAGTGGGGCCAGCATAAAGAGAGATTTGAATATCACTGAAATGCTCAGCAAGAACTGATAACTTGTCCAAGGACACAAAGAATCAGTAGGGGATCTAGAGTTGGACTCTTAAAACTCATTTCTCTTAGCTCTTTGCCCTTATCTTTAACATGAGTAACAGCACAGCAGTTAGCAGGGGCAGGGCTGTACTATTAACATGCACTTTAATAACTAGAACTAGTGTGGCTACAGGGAAGGTGTTCAAAGACTCTGATTAACAAATAAAAAAAGTGAAGTACAGGATAAAAGCACAGAAATGTGCACTGTCCCCTTCTCTCCAAGGGGCATATTCTACTGCCCATCAAAGCCATGCTATGAATGGGTATCAATCTTTCCTGGGCATATCATGCTAATATACTTAATAAAAGTTACACAGTCCCATTGGAAATTTTTTTCTTCAGAAATAATTATCTTCACTAAGACCTTTCATGGAAAATGCAAAAGTGAAAGTTCAGTCTAACTCACAAATTCTAAATTGTCACCAGTTGAGAATGTTAGCAGAGAGAGCATGACACTGGAAGCAGACGGAGGTTAGAGTACCAGCGGCTCTAGAATGTTCTGTGAGAATGTTTCAGCACCCTCTAGACTCTAAGAAACCCAAACCTGGGGTCATCCAGGCTCATGTCCATAGATCCACTAAGACACTGCTTAGGACCTTCATCTCTCTTGGCCAACCTCAAACTCCACATATGAAATAAATCAAATACAGATTTGGAGTCCATTAAGGGTTCTTTAGTCTAAAGGCAACAGACAACAAAAGCAGGTGAAATAAGGTCCTGCAGCTCTGTTGGGAAGACTTCAGGATGGAAACAGCTCTTTCAGGGTTGACCAGCATGAGGCCACTTTTTCCTCCTGCCTCTCTGAGAAGCACTGAGTCCTTTCTTCATGTGATTTATTCCTTCTTCACTGTTGTGAGGTAAATAACATGTCTCTATTTCACATGAGAGGAGATGAAAGCTCAGAAAAGTCAGTAACTTGCCTAAGGTCACATGGAAAAGGAACAGTGGGTACAGATTCAAAGCAACACCTCTCTCAGGACAAAGTCTTTATGTTTCAGCATTAGCTTGGCACAGGATCCACCTTGGAACTCTAGAGCATAAGAACTCTTCCTATAGTACAGTGATGTTACAGAAGTCAGAGAGAGGGGTTAATCATTGCTATAGTGATGTTCAAAGAAACTTGGAGAAAACAGTAAAGGGAACTCAAGGACTGGTGCCCGTGTAAGAGTCCCAAAGTAGGAGGAGAAGCAGAGGCTGTCTGTGCCCATAATGGGGGCCAAGGTATAAGAGGGTTGACATTCTGTGCTCATGTGGAGGAAACAAAGATACCCAGGGTTCCTGAGTTTGGGATGGGAGCTCTAGCTTTGTAATTCAAAAGCAAAGGGGACAGGTAGTAGTATTGGTCCTGGAAAATGCTCTCAGCTAGGCCTGTTTCCCACCAGTTTAGGGTGAGACTTATGATGTGGCCAAGGATGTCAATGGGGCCTGAATGTCCATGGCTGTGCAACAGAGATGCAGCTGCAAGTTCAGTAGAGATGAATGCTCATCCTCTTAGGAAGGCTCACGCCTGATGGAGGTGGAACAGTACTCAGCTCTGCTCCATACTGCACAAGCCTGCCTAGAGGGCGCAGGCTTGGAAATGCCTTCTGCACCCTCTGCCCTGGATTTGATTAACTCCTCCCTCTGACTTCTGTAACATCTTCCTTAATACACGGTCACTGCCACTTGTGTGTCTATTTTCTCGTCCAGAGAGACAGATTCTTTGGGCAGCAGACTTACATGTGAGCATATCTGAATCCCTAGAGTCTTGCTTTAGTGCAAGTTTGGGACGATTTGCTGACCTAAGTAACAGAGGGAGTGAGCACCTGAGAGCTGATGAGGGGTGGAAAGAGCACAAGTAGGGCATATGTGTGTGTGTG
>PVKA01017086.1:0-19602 GCA_004027165.1 Ctenomys sociabilis
GGATTACAGGCATGCGCCACCATGCCCAGCTAGGTTGATAATTAATGTGGCTCAAATCTCAGCCTTTTAGCTTCAAGATTGGATGGCTGCCAAGTGCTATCTTGTAAAAGTTTAAAGTGTTATAGTCAGTTGTCACAGGTAAAGAGAATCTTTCTTTGCCCCTCCTTGTGCCAGTTGAAGTGATGTCTGGTGGACACCTAATATTGGGTGGATGACAGACGACAGCTGGAGGCAGCTGACCTTGAGAAGCTAGTGTGTGTTCGCGGGCTCCCCTCCAGCTGACTGCCAGTGGCAAGCATGTGAATGTCTGGTTGAATCTAACTTCTCGCTCCCTAAGGTTAGCCCAGCTAACTCCATAGTTCCCAAGACCATGATCCTAAAATGGTAAAAATGAAAGACTTGGGATAGACTTTAGGAATAAAGACAAGATGTAAAGTGGTAAATCCCTGGGTCAAATGGGTAAAGATTTGTGTAGGCTTTTAGGTTTTATGGGGGGGAGGGTTGGTTTTTTGCTGCCATTGTTGTTTGGCGAAATTGAACTCGGATTGAACTCAGGCCCTTGTGCTTGCTAGGGTAGCACTTTTCCCACTGAGCCATCTCCTCAGCCCAATGTAGGCTTTTAATAAGAGTGACTATCCCACATGAATAAACAGCAAGATCACAGATACAGCTGGTTCCTGTCCCTAAGATTGGATGCTAATCCCAAAGAATGCGTTGCACAGTGGCCTTGTATCAAGACAAGGATGTCTGGGAAAATGCAGCTTGTGAGAGTCTGTCACTGCTGTTTCCCATGCCACACACAGAACATGGGCCTGAAGAAAGGAGGTCCCTCCCTTCTCCACAGAAGTGTGAGTTCTTTCATTCCCTCTATGGGCAGAGAGAACAATTTCTTCCACCCACATCCGCATCATGCCTGGTAGGCTACACCACTACATGAGCCATACCGTTCTAGGGCTGCTGTCTGGGGTAAGTGGGAAAGGAATCTTCCTCCTTATTACTCCAAGTTGGAGCCCAGCAGGCTTGGAACCCAGAATGTTCTCTTTACTCCGCATTCCGCGAACTCCCAGAACAAGGGACTAGAGGTCCTTACCAGGACCCTTCAACATTCACATATATATTGATTCAGTTGGAGTGCCCAGAGGGGTCCCCAGTAAATTTCAGACATCAAAGAGCGTCCAGATTTAAGTCAGTACTCTTCTCATGGCCCACTATTAATAAAAATGTTGACTGAATAAATATTGTAATCAACTGTCTATTAGAAAAAAGTCAACTTGTATTATAGTAAAGTCAACATTAAAAACACTTTAAAAACTCAAAAATGGGACCACAGTTCCTATAATGAGGGAAAGACTGTAAGGTAAAATATTTGTGTTGGTCCGTATTTCATTATCCAGTCTACAATGCTCTCATTCTCAGCCTTAGCTTGACCAGCTAGCAGAGACACGAGCATGAAAGGGTCCACACCTAGATGACAGTCCTGGGAACCCAAAGACTGCAGCGACTACAGGAAGAAATACAGAGGGAGAAAAGGTCAAACAGAAGGGGGCAGGGTGAGCAGCAGTGCATGAGGTGGCCGGGATGCCAGGCCGTGGGAGATGGACTTCCGGCGAGTGAAGAGTGCCAGCGTCACCTGGGTGTGCAGCCAGTGTGCGTGGGCAGCGCCCTCGCTGCCTCTGGAACCTTGGTTTTGGAGGAGTCTGGACAAGTAAATTAGTTTTTCAAAGAAAGCAAGGCTTTCAAAGGTATTTCTGGGGCCAGGGAGATGGCTCAGTAGAATAAGCACTTTGGCAAGCACAGGGGCCTGAGTTCAATCCCCAGTTCTGCCAAAAAAAAAAAAAATTAAATAAATGGCATTTCTTCTGTAATGGAGAAAAATTGAGACGAGCATTTTTCAGACTTAAAGTTCTGGTTTGAAATTTTTCACCTTTCTTTAGTTTTGTTTGTGTATTGGCAAATGTAGTTCTAAAACCTAAATATCACTGAGAAAAATTTAGCTTCTAACTTTTGCTCCAAAAGCAATGACTTGGTATATCCTATTACCTCCAGCGCATTCCATAGTGTGGGTTTTTTTTGTTGGTTTTTTTTTTTGGTTTTTTTTTTTTTTTTTTTTTTTTTGGTTTTTTTTTTTTTTTGTCTTTTTGAGACAGGGTCTCACTATGCAGTTCAGGCTGGCCTTAAACTCACTTTATAGCCTAGGCTGGTCTCGAACTCACAACAATCCTCCTGCCTCCGCCTCCCAAGTGCTGGGATTACAGGCATGCGCCACCACGCCCGGCTTCATAGTGTGGGTTTTATTCCATGTATTTATCACCATTGTTAAACAAGTTATTCAGAGCAGCTCTGTTTATGTAAGGAGCCAATACTAGTCTGTTATTCTGATCCCATTATAAACTACACTATATGCACAATGCAGTTTCTTAGTCATTCATGATTTCCCTGTGACCATTATTAAAGTCTGTACTATACACAGCTCCACATGTGATTCTCCATGTGGAAAGCACAGTCCAGCGTGAGCAGTCACCGCCTTCGCTGTTGGCCGCTTTACCATAATTCTGTTTTCCCTCTAGCCATCTATATTATCATCTTCCTGACCCTTCTAGCTAAACTGGCCCCTCTATGAAGGAGCAAGCAGTACACATTGATAAGAAATAGGGTTGGAGTTGTAACTCATAGAGTGTGCTGGCCATGGTGCTGAGCCCAGCCTTTGAACTTAAAATTGGGGGTTGGCGCTAGATCTGTACTAAATGACCTCAGCATATCAACTGGCCTCAAAATCCGTGCATCTCCAATGAGTTGTTTTAGTCTACCTTTCACATCCTACATAGAAAGGGCAAATCGGGAACATCTAGATTAGGTGAGCTCTCAAATTTAACAAAGTAGAATTCATTGTACAAAAAGGACAGCATATTTTATTTGGACAGCCAGGCTGCGTAGAGAAGAAAGTCTGATCTAGGGGCCAGGGAGATGGCTCAGTAGAATATGCACTTCCCTGGCAAGCACAAGGGCCTGAGTTCAATCCCAGTTCCGAAAAAGAAGTCTGCTTGGGCTTGGGTTTTGGTTTTGGTTTTGGTTGGGGGAAGGGGGTCTGTTTGTCTCAAAATGGGTCTAGCAACATGGCCTAGGCTGGTTTGGAGTTGGTAATCCTGCCTCAGTCTCCCAAGTGTGGACACTACCCAGTATGTTAAAAGCAGTGGCCCAGCCATGGGTAGGGTAGGGGAGTGGACAAAGCACAGAAAGCTTAGGGCATTGCATCGCTGAAAGCTGCCATACAGGCCAGGCAGCCTTCAGGCTGGCAGCGGACTGAGTTGTCAGCGCAGACATTTCACCTAGCCTTTGGCCTGGACTGATTTTTATCTCACACAGCTGCTCAGTCCTCAGAGCTCCTTGTTGAGGCAGATGTTGCAGCTGCATCTAGATCCCTCAGGACAGTGCAGGGCAAGTTCTCAGGTGAGAAGGCTATGGAGAGGAGACTCCAGGACTCTTACATTGCAGCACGTGACTGCCATCCCTGCCTTTGGTTGCAGTAAAGGTGCAAGAGCTTTCTGAGGTGGTTTTCATGAGATGGGCAAGGCTAGTGAGAAGGCTTCCGGGGCCACTGAGCATCAGGATGAGCAGGTATACACACCTGGTGGTCCCCAGAGAAACACTGAATTGTGGGACACAATATAAATGACTTCTTGATTTACCAAGAGAAACTTCTTTAACTCAGTATATGAAGACCGTTGCTTTTGTGACCTGTTACATATTTAGTACAGGGTCTACAGGGTCTCACTGCACAGGACTTGTAGTGATTCTGTTTTCCAGCCTCCCAAACTCTGGAATTCCAGGTGTGTGCCACCACACCCAGTATCAAATGTGTCTCAGCATGACATTGCTTTACTCAAGTTATTTTTGCAAATGAATAACAGCAGTGAGAAATTAAGTATTAAATGAAGTAAGCAACAAATATAAAGATGCCTGAATAAGCAAATTTATTCCAACATGCATGCAAGGGGGCCTGCCAGTTAGCTCATGCAGTCAGGCGCAGGATACCCTGGTTCGATCCCCAGCTCCACATGTCTTACCAGACCTGCCCTAAAGGCAGCCTGAGCCAGGCAAAAAAGAAATCCAGTATGCATCCAAGTGCTATTCTGAGCGCTCCGCTGTTCACAGTGCTTGTGTCCCTAGAGGGAGGGGGGCAGGGATGCACTGTGCTGGCAGTACGGGTCCCATGAAGAATAAAGTGCAAAAAGAGTTAGGAAACTTGTGGCTGTTTGTGAAAGGAGTTCTTTGCAGTGACATAATTTAAACAGCCCTGAAGGCAGGAAGAATGGGAATGTAAAATATATTACTAAAACATTCTTAGCAGTATGGCTAAGATAGCATTTGAAATCACACATATTTCATTTAATACATATAAAATTTTTTATTTGATTAATTATATTTTTCTTATTTTACATATATATTTTACTTTGACAAAATAAAGCTTTTTGTGTGTGTGTCATAAAGTTTATGGGGAGATGACTGAGTGGAATAAGCACTTCCCTGGCAAGGGCCTTCATTCAATCCCCAGTTCTGCAAAAAAAATAGTTTATGGCATTTGCAAAAGTAAGTTTTAGTGAATACCTAAATACAGACTCTTACCCTAAATTACTTATCAGGTAAATAGAACAATTGTATATTGTTTACCAACCAATTATAGCCTTTAAAGATAAACTTAGTGGGTCAGGGAGATAGCTCAGCGGCATAAGTGCCAGCCCGGCAAGCACATGGTCCTGAGTTCAGTCCCTGGTACCACAAAAAAATTTAAAGATAAAGTATTAACTTGGTGTGAATTGAGCCTTTCATTCGTTGTATATTTTTAAATTGTCACCCATTAACAGACTTCTATATTAACTAAAAATTAGCATAATATTTTGTGTAAAATTACAGAAGTGCCAGTTGAAAGCTATGTGGAATAGGACAGCTTTATTTTAATGTTTCTTTCCTATTCTCTCCTTACAGATTGAAACACAATTAGCAGAGTATCACAAAATGGCTAGAAAACTGAAGCTTATCCCAAAAGGGGCTGAGAATTCCAAAGGTTATGACTTTGAAATTAAGTTTAATCCTGAAGCTGGTGCCAACTGCCTTGTCAAGTACAGGGCACAAGTTTATGTAAGTAAATTATCTGATTGGTATCTGAAAAAGTTTAAACTTTAGCATATCCATAACCAAGGAATACTACACAAGGAAATAAAATACTAAACCTTTAAGTCTTCTTTCTTTCTGGTAGAAACCTTTCTAGTAGAAACTAGTGCTACCCAGGTACCACAGAGATAGCCTGGAATGAAATCATTTTTTGCTGGTTTTTGTTTGTTTGTTTGTGGAGAGGGGTTTGAGACAAGTTCTCACTATGCAGCTCAGGCTGATCTTGAATTCACTGTGTAGCCCAGGCTGGCCCTGAACTAGCAATGATCCTCCTACCTCAGCCTCCTAAGTGCTGGGATTACAGGCGTGTGCTCATACACACCCAGCTCAAGATAGAATTATTTGCCTGATTATTTTATGAGGGTTCCTGGGTCAGTGCTAGATTTGGAACACAGGCCCTCAATATTTGGGGCGAGCACTGTACCCTGGAACCGCACTCCAGCCTTAGATTCATTGTCATAGAGACAAAATGCGTCCACTAAGCATTCGCTGGCTTACTGAATTGTTTCTCCCAGCAGCTGCTGCTGACTAAGTAGGTACCTCCACCTCTATCATGGACAGAGTAGACCGGGCTTTTCTTACCAGAAAAAAAGTGATTCCTTGGGTCACATACCCTGGAAAAGATTGCTAGTGCAAAAGTGCAGATGCTCGCTCAGAAAAGAAATTCTACTGTGATCTCTAGAAATGGTAGAGAAAGAATAAAATACAATCCAAGGGTTTGCTATATGTAGATAAGTTTATAAAGGGATCAAGCTTTCAGAAAGGAGCAGGTGGGGCCGGCCTGCAGCTGAGTGGTAGAGCTCCTGCTAACAACTAAGGCCCAAGTTCTCTCACTAGCGGAAGAAAAAGGGCGGGGGGGGGGGGGGCTCAGCAGTGTAAGCACAAGATCCCGAGTTTAATCCCAGTACAATAAAAATAGTATAATAAAAAAATAAAAAGTTCAAAAGAACTCAACTTCAAAAGATGTAGAACATAATGGGATTTGTGATTTGCTTTGGAGTTACAGAATTTTTAGAATTAATGATTTTTTGTTGTTGTTTTTAACCTATTAGTCATCCTCCTGTCTCAGCCTCCCCAGTGCTGGGTTCACAGGCATGCACCATCACACCTAGTTTCAGTGGCTGGCTCAGTTTAGTGCTGGCACAGCACGTGTTGCTAGGGATTGAACACAGGTCTTTGTGCTTGCCAGGTAGGCACACTTAGACTGCCGAGCTATCACCCCAGCCCAAGATTTTATTTATAAAATTTGGAATGTACTAAATATCACTAAATTTAATAATTTGTGGAGGGTTTTAATGTTTTCCAAAAAATACTGCATTAGGCTTAATGTACTTGCAGAATGCTTACACAGTGTCAGTGAATTTCCAGAACAAATGAGCAGATGTTCAACTTTGCAAATATTCAGAACAAAATTAGTTGATATTGCTCAGTTACAGAAATTACATTAAGCATCAGTTTTGTTTTCTTGTGCTTAGTATCTCAAGGTTTAAAATGTCATGGTTTTCTCCCTCCAAAAACAATTCATCACAGCTCTGTGCTGTCTCATAAGAAGTTTTGTAACTACACATTTTATGTCACCCACATTCCTCTGTGTCCTATAGGTGCCTCTCAAGGAACTCCTGAATGAAAATGAAGAAGAAATTAATAAAGCTCTAAATAAGAAGATGGGTTTGGAGGATACTTTAGAACAGGTAAGTAATGAAACAGACTCACTTAAACATTTCTCAAATCCAAAAAATTAATCATTTCTAATTTTTTTTTATCGTTTATTTGGCACAGGGTCTCACACAGCTCAGACTCATAGTGATCCGCCTGTCTCAGCCTCCCCAACACTGGGAGTATAGGCATGTGCCACCATTCCCAGTTTTGGGGCCAGCACAGTGTACCCATGGGGTTCTGGAGGTTGAACCCAGGTCCTTGCATTTGCCAGGCAGGTGTTTAGACAGTGATCTATCTCCCCAGCCCTGTTTGTTTTTGTTTTTGTTTTTTGTCTTTTTGAGACAGGGTCTCACTGTGCAGTTCAGGCTGGCCTTAAACTCACTTTGTAGCTCAAGCTGGTCTCGAACTCACAACAATCCTCCTGCCTCAGCCTCCCGAGTGCTGGGATTACAGGCATGCGCCACCACGCCCAGCAGTTTTGTTTTGTAGGCTAGTCTTGAATTCACTTATGTAACCTCAGTTGGCTTCAAACTCATGACAATCCTCCTGTCTTAGCCTCCCAAGTACTTGGATTACAGATGTATACTGCCACACCTGGCCCATTTGTAATTTATGACTGCAAAGGAATTAAAGTTTTTATTGAAATTATGCAAAAAAATGGATATAACCTTGAGAGAAATATTTAGAATAATTTAATAAGTAATTTAAACATCTCATGCTTTACCTGTCAGTATGATGAAGCAGGCTGAGGTGAAATTTCCACGTGTGTGTGTGTGTGTGTGTGTGTGTGTGTGTGTGTGTGTGTGTACGCGCGCGCATGCGCACACATGTGTGCTTGCTAGAGAAAATTACCTCTTTAACATAAAACAACTTAATATCATTTTTATATTAAAATAGATTTGAGGTAGCTAGCTGAAAAGTGGGTATATATTATTGGCAGTTAGAAGCTAATGATTAAGAGGTTTGTTTTTATAAGTTTTCACTCTAAACCTTGAAATTTCTAGAGAACTCAATACCCATAGAACTCCATTACTGGGGCTGGGGATAATACTCAGCAGCATAAGCACCTACCTGGCAAGTGCAGAGTCCTGAGTTCAATCCCTGGTACCACCAAAAAAAAAAAAAAAAAAAAAACATTACTTTTTTTTTTGGCAGAGCCAGGGATTGAACTCAGGCCCTTGTACTTGCCAGGCAAGCACTTATTCCACTGAGCCATCTTCCTGGCCCTAGCATTCCATTTTAAAAGTAGTTTTGAGACAAAAAAAAAAAAAAAAAAGATGGAGAATGCATTTTATCATATAGTTGTTACTGTAATTTGGGATTTCTGAAATGTCCACTATGGAAAAAAGGAAAGGAGATAGGACTACCTTCACAGATGCACCATGGGAGTGATGCTTATTTGAGATGAAGTCTTCCTTTAGCCTGATGAAGCCATTTAATTTTACTTTTTCTGCTAGAATTGGCACTAACCTATAGATTCTCAAAAAGGTATGAATTCCAAACAATAGGGACCACATAATTGAATGTTAACTCTTTGTTGAGGCGAAATACCTGACATCCACAAGTTAAAGGATAAAAGGTTTATTTTCAGGTCACAGTCTAGATGTTTCAATGTATGGTCAGCTGGTTCCAAGGCAGGGTGGCACAGCAGAGGGCCCTGGAAGAGAAAAGGCGGCCTATGGCAGGACTAAAGGAGGACTTAGTGCTGTCCTAAAGGAGGACAGCAGGAGCCGGCCTGGCCTCTCACCTCAGTCCATGCAGGCTCTGAGCCACCCATGCTCAGGATGGTGCTTCCATTGCCACCATGCTGAAACCGTTCAGTTACCACACACCCTTGATCCTAGTACCCATGGTCCTAGCATGGCACCATGAACAACACAGCCCAGACCCAAACACCTCCTAAAGCCCCAGCTCTGAGCACATGAGGCTGTTGGGGATGTCTAGATATGAGCCATATCCTTCTGGCTGATGTGAAACTTTTTTAAGGCTCTAGCAGGAAAAAGTTGGGAAAAGAAGTGATAAAGTGACAACTATAGTCTCTTGGCCTCTTGTCAGTGCTCGAAAGATACTCACGCCCTTCAGGGACCTCCATTTAGAGAAGAACATGGGTATGCAATTGTGCTAATCAGATTTGCATGTTTGTGAAAAACCTTTTGAGCTGTAGGGAAATATTTCCTAGAAGAGATGCACCTGCAAATGTTAAGAGACTAAGCCAGAGTATTCATAGTAGAAATAGAATGTAAACCTAGATAACACAAACCTAATGAAGATAAAGCTAATATACGTAGCCTAATAAATCTAGAAAATAAAACATCCCATGCTTATGAACAAATTGGTAATAAGTATAACATGTATGAGTTTATGAAGTGCTACCACAAGTGCCAGTGGCAAAACCGGTATTTGTATCCTTAAAGTTTCTTTGAAATCAATCCTTCTTCAAAGAATAATGAAACTTTTAGACAAGTGATAGGTTAGACAGAGTCCCTAAAAGAACCCGAACAAATAAAATGGTTCAGTCAGATGTGTGGCATGGTGTCACATGCCTGTCATCCCAGCACTTGGGAGGCTGCGGCAGGAGCATCTTGTGAATTGAAGGCCGGCCTCGGTTACAGAGTGAGCTCAAGGCTAACCTGAACTGCATAGTGAGACCTTGTCTCAAAAAAACAAAAAAGTAGTTCAAACATAAAAGTTGAAAAACTTGCTCGAGTTTCTCTGACCTGTAGCTGTGATATCTCACCCAACGCTTTTTTCCCCAAGTTGAATACAATGATAACAGAAAGCAAGAGAAGCGTGAGAACTCTGAAGGAAGAAGTTCAGAAGCTGGATGATCTTTACCAACAGAAAGTTAAGGTGAGAACTTCTTCAGCTTGTCTGGGTGAGCCACCACCTCACTAGGGTGGGTTGCCCACACGTGTCCTGACATCTAAAGTGAGGTCTTTAAGCAGTGTTCTACAGCTCGTGCTTTACTTAGTCCTCTATTCCAGGTTCATTTTAAAGAATGATTATTTTGCCTTGTAAAGGACTTTTTTCTGGACTAGAACCGTTTCACCGTAGAACACATTTTCTGTTCCATTGTCTACTGTTTTGTGCTTGATACCAGTATGTGACTTAGAATCCTGGAAAAACCATGCTTCAAACATCTTTTCTACTCTTTATAGAGAATTAGTGATACGTACTCCCAGGTCTTAGCGTACATCATTGCTGATCTGGGGTCCCCGCACACTGGCCAGCCTGGCCAAGCTCCAAAGACCACCTGAATGAACTCCAGCAGGTGGGGGAGATAATGAGACTGATTCTCCGCCACTGCACCCCACCCTCTATTTGACTTGAGCAGTACTCAGATGACTAGATTCACTGCCGCTTCCACCATGTTCTTTGTTATGCCAACAAACAATCAGGAATTGAAAACTTTTGTTCTAGACCTGAGTAACATTTAGCACTTACACATTTTATTAGCAGTGTAAAGTCTGTAGAAAATGTACAGCGCACAATGATCTACATGTGAAGTATGAGACATTTGATAATCATTTTCAGTTTGTCACAGATCCTCCTGGGAAGGCTTGGCTCTATTTTCTGAAGTAATTACTTTTGATTCTCACACATATTCCTCACAAACCTAAAAATTGATGAGTTAGGGCTGCTTTGCCAGAGTGTAGTCAGTACTTCTGTGAAATAAAAACTTAGATCAGTTCATACCCATGAAAAAAATGGAATAATCAAAATTTTCTCTGAGTCAGATTGAAAAATGCTGCTACGTGGAATCCAGCCCTCTTGATGGAGCCGCATTCGTGTGTGCAGTGCAGAATTCCCAAGGGGCCTTGAGAGCCCCGGGTAAAGCAGCCTCCTGCGTGCGCTTTAATGTGCCTGATTTGTCAAGTCTCCACGTAGATTCCCTCAAGTCCACTGTGAATGTCTCAAACGCATGACTGTGATGTTCTCCTGACAGGAAGCTGAACAGGAGGACGAGAAGTGCGCCAGCGAGCTGGAGTCCTTGGAGAAACACAAGCACCTGCTGGAGAGCGCTGTGAACGAGGGCCTCAGCGAGGCGATGGCCACGCTGGACGCCGTGCAGAGGGAGTGCGTCACTGTTCACTTTGAGATTGCTTCTGTGAAGTTTCTGCTAAGCCAGATCTAATTTTTCCCCTTAATTTCAATGATAGAGCTATTTGGACTGAAGAGAGTGGTGACTGCGGCATAAATAGAACAGTTTAACCTTAAGATGGGTCCTGCCACTGCTGTAGTTTGCCCACCAAGAAATCATTCATCTCGTATCTAACTCATATATGGCTTTTAATCCCTAAGACGGTATCCAATCTTAAATCAATTTAAATGACTGGCTAGTTGGTAGTAAATTTTAATGAACCCACTAACTCCATATATTTTATGTATATTTTGTAGAAGTTAAGATCATTATGTATCATGATGTGATTATACTATAGGCCATAACCTACTATATCTTAACATCTGCCTTGGGCCAGTGAGATGGCTCAGTAGAATAAGTGCTGGCCTGGGAAGCGCAAGGTCCGGAGTTCAATCCCCAGTACCACAAAAAAATAATAGTAATAATAACATCTGCCTTACTAATAATTGCCACACTATGCAAAGCAATGCTGTAAAATCACAGGACTCATGGAAAGAGCATATGAGGGTACAACACTCAAAAGCTCCACCAAGACCCACAAATAAGTATAAGAAAATAATAACTAGCTCAGCTCCCACCCATCACACAGCTAAGAGAAGCATGTGCTAAGGTAAGCCTGGCACCCTTCACAGAAGACCTGCAGTCTGCTTTGGGGCATGGGCGTCCAGGAGCTGGGCCTCCTCCTGGCAGAGGAGAGAGGTTTGTCTGGAGTGGGATGAAAACTCTCCTCTTGGCATGGGCACTGTGAGGGGCTGCTCACAGGCCACTGGGACGTGTGAAGTGTGTGCTTGCACATGTTCCTCAGATTGCTTTATGCCTGGATCCGCTCTGTGCTGCCCTCTGCATTCTCCAAGAAGAAGCTGGCCTCAGCAAGCATGAAAGTTGCATTCTGCTCCGATCACTGCACTGTGCTCCTGTCACTGCCTGCTGTTTAAAACGTACATAGGAAAAATGTTAGCCATAGTCTAGTAACCTTGCCTTAGAAAGTGCACTGCCTGTGTACATGGTTCTCTTGTGAGGCATATATGATACTAGCACTCTGAGTAATTCCTGGTCTGCCTTCTATGTCTGTATAAGTATGTACACTTCAAAAATCTCACAAGTCCTCAGCTGAAATTTTTTTACATTGAAGTTACAAATGCTCCAAAATGTTATATCTTCTCATTTCTTTATTTGTAGTATTGGGATTTTAAAAAAAACTGAAGGTTTACTTGATCTCTCGTTTGCTCTGGATTTGAATAAAAGTAAGATTTTTAGTCATCATACTCAAAATTTTCTCTTCTGATCCCTGGAAACTTAGGTAAAACCCCAAGGTCTGAAGCTGGAGGTTCAGTCCCCAGCATCTCACACACAATTGCAGTATTCTGTATTCAAGCATGAGGTTTTTGTGCTGTTTGGTTTTATTACTCACAAAACATCTTTGGATGTGTTGTGTCTATGCCAGTGATTGGAAGCCAGCCCTCTGTGACTCACTTGTTTTTGTTTGTTTTCTGGTACTGGGGATTGAACTCAGGCCCTTGCGCTTGCCAGGTAGGCGCTTATTTTACTGAGCCATCTCCTCAGCCCTGTGACTCACTTGTATGCTAAGCAGTACCAGGACCAGTCACTGCTTGATTTCCTTGCCTATGAGAAGAGAATGTGAGCTCTGTGGACCTGATGTGTTAATTGATTCTCCAGGCAACTTAAAAGAGTTTTTATTCTACAGGTACCAATTAGTTGTGCAGACCACAACTGAAGAAAGGAGGAAAGTAGGAAGCAACCTGCAACGTCTGCTAGAGATGGTCGCCTTGCATGTAGGGGCCATGGAGGTGAGCATGGACATCTTACCTGTGTTCTGAGGAAGGTTTTTAAAACTGATGTATTCCTGTGTTGTTTGTAGAGAAAAGTTTTTCTTTTTTTTTTTTTTTTTTGCAGAGCTGGGGATTGACATTCTACTGAGCCATCTCCCCAGCCCCAAGAAACTTTTATCTCTATTGCAAACATATAGTAAAAATTTATCAGAAGGTAGTGTGGGGAGCCTGCCCATTAGTTCAGTTGTTGAAGTGCCTCCTTAAGTGGAGGCAGTCAGCCTCAGGATACTGTGGCTTGATCCCCAGACCCTCATGCCTTACCAGGCAGGCCCTTCAGGCCTCCTAAGCCAGCCCAAAAAAAAAAAAAAATTCTGAACTTTAAAAGAAAAAAGAAGGCAGTGCTATTGTAAAGGGTGAAATAATTTCTCTTGTTCACATAAACAACATACAATGATTTTTGCATTGGTAATATCTAATGGTGTCTTTACTGAAAGCATGTAAGGTTTCATTAACAAAAGCATACCAGTTCTTCCTATAATTTCATTTAAACAGAACAAAGTATTTTTGAAACATGAATTTTTTTTAACCTTATCCCCACTTTTCACATAGCTAGAAAGATCAATAATAAAACTGCTCTTCCAACCTGTGCAGAGCCCTAAGAACTAACTGAGCACCATGGCCCATGCCTATAACCCTGGGACTCTGGGACACCGAGGCAGAAGGATCAAAAGGTCAAGCATAGCTTGAGCAATTTAGCAAAGCCATTTCTCAAAATAGAGAGAGAAGGAAGGTAGATAGGTAGGTAGGTAGTAGGTGAGCTATGGCTCAGTTCAGAGGCTCCGCCTAGGTTCAGTTCCCAGTGCCACGCAGCAACAAAGATTTTTGTGGTACTGGGGATTGAATTCAGGACCTTAGGCTTGCCAGGCAGGTGCTTCAAACAATATTTTTTACTTCACAAACATTCTAAGTTCGATTCCCAGCATGCTGTGCCTGCCCAGACCCACCCCCAGGACACAGTGACCCAGAGACTGAGACTGGGCATGATGGCGCATCGGCACACACCTCTAATCCCAGCTCATGGGAGGCTGAATACAGGTAGATCACTAAAAATCCAGCGTACATAGTGAGATCCTGTAGACCCTGTACAAAATATATATATGAAAAAAATCTACTCTTGTTTGTAAATTTCACACATTTAACAAAATTGATGTTCTTATAGTAATTAGTATTTATTGTTTTTACTAGAAACATCTTGAGGAGCAGATTCCTAAAGTTGATAGAGAATACGAAGAATGCATGTCTGAAGATCTTTTGGAAAATGTTAGAGAGATTGCAGAAAAATATAAGAAGAGTGCTGCGCTCATTAAGGCTTCTGATGAAGATAAAATTTGATTGTCTTGTATATTTCATAAATCTAGTTCATATGTATAATTTGAAATTAGGACAACTTGTGGATTATTTTTAGATATGACAGCAGTTTTATGTGTACTCATAGTTAATAAAATATATGTTAATAAAGCATGGTTTCTTCCTCTCATTTCTTTTCATAAATTCAGACAACGAGAAGACAGGCCAAGTGATCTAAACCAAAAGGATTTTTTTTTTTTTTTTTTGCCAGCTCAGGATGCCATAAGGGCAAATCAAGACCAAAAGTTTTCAAACCAGTATGTGCACCAAGTCCACTGTTGACTGTGGCTACTTTCAACGTTATAGAGCTGAGTACCTGCAGTCAAGGCCACGAGGCCTGGATCCACAAATATTTACTGTCGAATGTTTTCTAGAAAAGACTGCTGCCCATTTGTGTAAATACAAAGTATGGACAGATTGATGTTAAAACTTCTTAGTGATAGAGGGCCGGGGAGATGGCTCAGGGGAATGAGCGCTTCCGGAGCAAGCACAAGGGCCTGAGTTCAATCCCCAGTTCCGCCAATTAAAAAAAAAAAAAAAAAAAGAGTGACTGAGCACACGTAGTCCAGCATACTCCTGATCTGAAGCTCTTCGAAGCCTGGATTCTCTCTGCTTTCATACTATATTTTGAAGCAGCAGAATATAGAACAGGAGAATCAGGAAATGATAAATCAAGCTCAACCCCCACCTTTCAGAAATTGAGTCTTCATTCTTAGAGAAGTTCCTATCCACCCCTATTCATAACTGGTAGAAGGAAACATGGAACTTGGAACTAATGCACAATCTGGAGTTGAACCATGGGCCCCTGGCATGTGGCAGCCTTGGCAGAAACAGATAAGTGACTGTGCGTGCTGTATCATTAAGTCAGCCCAGGTACAGACATGGTTCCTCCAGGATCAAACTAAGCAGACCAGGTGATGCAAACACACAGCCCTGCTGACAGTTCAGATGCATGGAGCTTTTTCTCTGGCTTTTTTTTTTTTTTTTTTTTTTTTTTTTTTGGTGGAACTGGGGATTGAACTTGGGCCCTTGGACTTGCCAGACAAGCACTTATTCTCTGAGCCATCTCCCCAGCCCCACTCTGGCTTTCATCTTGGAAATAGCCATGCCACACAGCTAGCTGAAGAAGGACGCCAAGCTTGGCTTGTGGGTGAGTCAGCTCACAGGGCTGGCAGGGACTTAGAGCCACGTGCAGAGCTAGGCCTGTTAGCCTGGCCCAGGGAGACGTTTCCGAGAGGACAGAACTGTGCAGGCCTCGCCATCCACTTGCAGGAGTGAGCTGAGAGGTGCAGACAGATCTCCAAGCAGTGGCAGATGACTTGGCCCCTGGGCCAGGACCTCGAACACAAAGGCACTGAAAGGAAGTTATTTGGTAGAACTGAGTGGCTGGCTGTAGGGAGGTGGGCACAAGGCTTCTGTGTCATGTTAGACACCTGCTGAAAACATCTGCAATGGAAGAGACAGAAAATAACACAGGCAACAGAAGTAGCTCAGTTGGTGTGACAGGCACCAGAATTGCCATGCTGCTGTGAGAAACAGAAGTCATAGGTCTAGTCACAGGGACTGCAGCTGTTCAAGACTGACTCAGTTACTGCAACTTGTAATTGTTCACCTTGTCAGCCTTGTCAGCATCAAAGAACTATCGCTTGAGGACACCAACTGGCCACTTGGTGGTTAGCTACACAAAACCTCTTCTGTCTTCATAGGGCCAGCACTTTATCCTCACACGGATAGATCTTTTTTTTTTTTTTTTTTCTTTCAGAATCAAGAATTGAACTCAGGCCCTTGTGCTTGCCAGGCAGTGCTTATTCAACTGAGCCATCTCCCCAGCACCCCTCACAGGGATAGATCTCTATTCTGGAAAAAGAAAGCATTCCATATGAAAATATGGCATACTACTAAAGTAGAACTCAGAGGAAAATTCATACCTTTAAATACATTTTAAACAAGGAGCTAAGAATCTAAAAGCTTAAGGGACACTGAGATACCATCTCACCCCAGAAAGAATGGCTATTATAAAGAAATCAACCAACAACAAATGTTGCAGAAACTGTGGGGAAAAGGAACTCTTCTCCACTACTGGTGGGAATGTAGACTGGTGCAACCATTATGGGAATCACTGTGGAGACTCCTTAAAAAACTAGGACTGGAAATCCCATTCAAACCAACTATCCCCCTACTGGGAATTTTCCCAGAAGATCTGAAAACATCATATCATAGTGATATATGTGTACCTATGTTTATAGCAGCACAATTTGTGATAGCTAAATCTTGGAAACAACCAAGATGCCCATAACCTGAAGAATGGTTGAAAAAGATGTGGCATTTTTATACAATGGAGTATTACTCAGCTATAAAGAATAATAACCTTGAAGCCTTCATGTTTAAGTGGATGCCACTTGGAGATATACTCATAAGTGAAATAAACCAGACCCACATGTGTAAATATTGTCTAGTCTCCCTAGTATAAAAACTCAAAAGAAGAAATACAAATAGAAAGGTATAACACAGCTAAAAGGAAAGTGAGAACTTGAGAAATAGACAATGAAGAGAGAGCAAGGAAAAGAGCTAGGAAACTTGACAGAGGCAAAGCCACACATTTATGTGTATAAAATGGGTAAGACAATGATCCTGAGAATCTTCAGAAGATTTTCAGAGCTGGGGATATGGCTCAGCGGAATAAGCACTTCCCTGGCAAGCATAAAGGCCTAAGTTCAATCCCCAGTTCCACAAAAAAAAAAAAAAAAAAATCATATTTAGGGGCCAGGGAGATAGCTCAGTAGAATAAGCACTTGCCTGACAAACTCAAGGTCCTGAGTTCAATCCCTGGTACCTCAAAAAAAAAAAAAAAAAGAAAGAAAGAAAATTTTCAAAGCTAGCAGTTATTTATTCCCACCCTGCTTGCTATATATGCTGGTAGCCTGTGAACTAAGCAACTGCACTGAAGATGGCAATGTGTAATAGAAGGGTCAGGCTTGGAGTGCCTGTCATTCCATTCTGAATATGTGCTGCTTGTCATGACATGCTGGTTGCTGCCATGCTGTCTCTCAGGTAGATGTTTGTTTAAAAAGGAATAGGGTGGTGAATGAAGGCAGGAGACAGGAAAAGGGGTATTGGGGGACTGTCCTGCTATGATGCTGTATATGGTTAGATTATGTATATGTTTACTTATGTATAAAAATATGTAATTGTTTATTCCCATTTTTTAAAAATATTTTAATTTTTTAAATTTTTTTGTCATATTCTGTAGGGACTTAAAGTTTAACATATCAATACGGGATGAAAAATACCTGTTCCATGTTATGCCTAAGATGTTTGATATTCAGACAGATAGTGAGGTTAAGCTCACCAGCCTAGGTTATAGTACAATAACAATAAACTTCTCTTCTGGAGGGTTAAAAACCTAAGTTTGCAGACCAAAAATTAGAGAAAAAAAGGGCCACAAAGACAGCCAACATTTTTTTTTTGAAATACTCATAATTTTAATGGTTGATAAGCTTCTGGTTGGCTCCGAATGGGACAGTTAAACAATATTACTTAAAGACCCCCAAGCACGTTCACACCCCCTCAGCAGCACTGGTTTCTATCCATAGTCCACTGCCTAGTTAAGACTTCCATAGCCTCAGACCTCCTCCAGGGCTATGGAAATCACATTTTTTGTAATAAGCTGAAAAAAAACCCTTGGTACACCCATAATCTGTGTTCTTTTTAAAAAATAACAAATATTAAACCAAACACCTTTCCAGGTTCCGCTGCCTCAGAGAGCAAAAAGTGTCACTGCGGCAATCCAAACCCTTTTGTGTCCTCTTGTCTCTTGTGGGCTGTGTGTTTCTCTGTTCCTCCCTGATCACTGGAGTCATACAGCATAGAGTTCGTAGATCTTCTTTACACAGTACACCAAGGCAGCCAGTGCTATTGTGTTGTGTAGTCTCTTCCTGTGCAGGTCGTCCTTCCGGACCAGCACCCCCGGGGTAGAGGAGGTGAGTGTGTGCAGAGGCAGGCGAGACAGTTTATAGGCATCATACTCCACTTGGTACTTGCAGCAAGGGTCAGACTGCCAGGAGATCCCATAGAGGGTGCCGCAGGCCAAGCTCAACACAGCAGCAGGCAGGGAGATGCAGTGGGAATAATCTAAGGGAAGTGCCAATGGGGTGAAGAGGCAGGCGGTGCCAGCCAGCACAGCCGTCTTACGCAGGCAGTTGCCCACGGTGATCCAGCGCGCTGTCTCATCACCAATTCGGGTGGGCTCAATGACAATGTACTTGTATTGGGCTTCCAGGGCCTGTTCCAGCTCATACTCAAACTGGTCCTGGGCATTCTCACCATTGTAGATCTCGTGCACGATGTAGCAGTCTGTGGCTGACAAGCTTACCCTCTCTCGGGCGCTACCGCTGCTGCTGCCAGGGCCCAGACGCCTCCTTCCCCACGCGGCCGTCTTGGAGACACTCGGCTCGCCAGTGTCTGGCACCACGGGTCTCGACAGCCAACATTTTGGCCCTAGCCTTTCAAGATCAGTGAAGACTCAGGACATGTGAGAACCTGTACTGTAACATCACGTAACTCAGTTGTGTCCCAAATTTTCTGATCAAAGAGATTATGGGACCACAGAGGAAAGCAATCGATGATGTAGAGTGTGCCTAAGGAGAGTCACGTGGGGAGAAAACATTTTCTTAGGCTTTCACAGAGATCAAATTGGTCAAGCAATGACTGTGACTTAGCCACATGGCTGATAATGACAAAGGATCTACAAATTGTGGTACACGGCTTCAGGATAAATCCTGAGGGGATTGGACTGACCTTATCAGATACAAAAGCCACAATTCTTGTTATATAGATCTTGCTTTATCTTGGTCTAGCCATCCAGCAGAAAAGTATAAAAACAAAGTATAAGAAGTAAAGCCATATTATTATGCTTTGCTGTAGAAGACTCTAGTCAACAACTTCTGACATTGCCAGTCATACAGAAAACTCACTGTTGTGGACTACTGGACTATTTTGGAATATTTTGCTGAATTCACACACCTATATTTAAATGATAAAACTAAAACAACAAAAGGGGATACAAATGAACAACCATTTTGTATATGTATAGTTAAGATAGATATACAGCTACATCCTCTTTTTGTTTTTTTTTAAATTTATTTATTGTAGTGTCTCACTACACATCACGGACTCTTTTTGCGGGGGGGGGGTCAGCTCAGCCCGCCCTAGGGGAGGGGCTGGCACAGCATGTGGTGCTAGGGATCCAACCACGGTCCCTGAGAGTTTGCCTAAGCTTGCCAAAGCAGGCACTTTAGACTGCTGAGCTATCTTGCCAGCCCTACATCCTCTTTATTCTTTCTTTTTTTTTTTTTTTTTTTTTTTTTTTTTTTTTTTTTTTTTTTTTTTTTTTTTTTTTTTTTTTTTTTGTGGTACCAGGGATTGAACTCAGGACCC
>PVKA01017086.1:19702-46631 GCA_004027165.1 Ctenomys sociabilis
GGGAGAACTCTGCAAAGGTATAGGACACCCTCCTTCAGGATGCAGCATATGAAATCTGAGACCTCTGTTCAGAGCTGTCCCCAGTAGGAAGGACACAGGGTATGCAAATCAAAGGGCAACCTCAGAATCGCTCCATCTGGCATCACTCCCGGTGACCCACCGGGGCTTTTGTGCTCCCGTCCCCCACACTACAGGCTTGGAGGTCCAGATCGCAAAGTGGACACCTTCTTGCCCAGGGACACAGCAAAGGTACCATTGGTGTACTGCTGGCCATAGCTGCACCACGGCACCTTCGACCCCTCATGCTTGGGGAATTGCAGAAGAGAACAAAAGCCAGCAGCATGACAGGGACATATGGTGCTGCTCAGAAGGAGCTGGGCCTGCTCTAGACAGTGGTGGCAGAACCAGGGGCCAGATGAGCCCTTCCTGGGCTGACCCTGCCCCATTCCACTGTGAACAGACACGTGCAGAGACCCAAACCGGGAAGAGGATGGCTGTCGTGTCTTCAGGTCCTTCAGGCGTCAGGTCAGCCCAAGAGGTAGCTGAGAGTGAGGAGATGCAGAATGGGATGAGGAGGAGGGAAAGAATGGGTCCCAGCTCTGGCGCCCAGTGCCCAAGGAAGCTCACCCAGGGGCTCGTGATGCTCACCCCCTCACGCTGTTCCCTTGGGGAAGCGCCAAGAGGACCACGGAGAAGCTGTCCTTGAGCCCGGGTGAAGAGGCAGATGTGTGCTGTGAACCATGGCGACTGTGAGCCACAGACCTGCTGCCGCCGGGGAATGCTCGGGCTCAGGCACCCCAACAGGCGTCCCACACCTTTCCAACAGCTCTGCCATCTTGGAAGCTTCGCGCAGCCTCTCCCCTGCCCCTGCTGTGGGTTCTGGGTTCTCTCTGCCTTCCTCAGCTGCCTTCCTACTTCCTTTCCTAGAGAAATTTTTCTCCTTCATAAAATCCTTGCAGGAGCCAGGGAGATGACTCAGTGGACTAAGCGCTTCCCTGGCAAGCTCAAGGGCCTGAGTTCAATCCCTGGTTCCTCCAAAAATAAATAAATAACATAAAATCCTTGCAGCTTTAACCCCACCTTGGCTTCTGCCTCTAGGAGGATGGACATTCACTATTTATAAATTAGATCAGGGAGATGCTTCATGATGTGGAGTTTTTCTGGCCAAAAAAACCAACACAACATATATTTGTGTTGGTTGAAGGCTTTGGCTGGGTTTGTGAACATTTCTTTACAAAAGTCTTGCACACTTCAAGTTTACTTCCACAGATCTTTCTGTTGCTATTGTAAATAGTCTTTGCTTCCTTTGTGTTTTCTATCTGGTTGTGATTTATATATATGAAAGATTATAATTTCTATATAATTATCTGATTTGTCACAAACTTAGTGAATCTTATTACTCTGTAGTTTTATTGTGGCTGTTGAGTGTCTTGGTTATTTTGGATGTAATCATAATTCCTACAAATAGTTATCATTTTATTTATCCCTTTATTTACACTCCCAATTGCATTCTTTTGTCTATTTGTGTTGTCAGTAAATCAAATATAATATATACTAAGTAATCATGGCAAGGATGGCCATCATGGACCTTTTCCTAATTTGAGTTTTACCAGTCTTCATGATGCCAGCTGTGATCTGAGCTATAGGTAGGGCGTTGTGGAAGCACTCATTTTTTCTCATTTTATTACTGTTGCTGGATTTTGTCAAATGACTCTTAAGTATCCATGACACTAATAGATGATTTTTCTCCTAATATTTTGATTATAATATACATAGATACAGTTTTGCATTGATTGATTTTTAAAAATCCCACTTGGTTTTGAGAAGGTTTCTCTTTTTTAAGAAACAAAGTGTAGTGACTGATACATCGATATCAACTTGAGAAGTTTACAAGTTTAAGGGACGGGGGAGGCAAGGTCCTCACCTTGTAAACCTCCCTATCCTGTGCAAGAGGGGGTGAGAGGATCACTGGGAGCTCAAGTCCACCTGGGCTGCAAAGTGAGCTTAAGGCCAGCCTGAACTGCATAGCAAGAACCTGGCTCAAAGAGACAAAAAATTTAAAAATAAAGAGGAAGGCACAGCACAGAGATGGTGCAAGTATTACGCGAGCCTGGGGATGGGGTAGCCTGCTTACAAGGGAGGGAGTAGGATTGCTTTCCCCCTTGTTGCTCTTCTTCAAGTTTATTTAGATTATGATTATTTTTAATGTATTTGGTTGTTGCAGGGTCTCAGTATGCAGCTCAGACTCATGGTGATCTTCCTGCTTTCAGCATCCCCAGCACTTGCAGTATGGGCATATGCTTCTACACCCAGGCTCTGTGCTCAGCACAGCCTGCCTTGGGGGCAGGGCTGGCCCAGGTTGTGGTGCCAGAGATCAAACTGCCTGTGTCCCTGTGTTTGCCTAAGCTTGCCTAAGCAGGCACTTTAGTCCACTGGGCTATCTCATAGGCCCCCTTTTTGTTTTTGTTGTTTTGCTATCTTCTGCCATCTTGAACTGTTGCCCTGTGCCATGCCACCCTGCCTTGGAGCCATCCAAGAAGGGACTGAAACTTACACAAACTGTGAACTAAATAAACCCGTCCATCCTTCATCTTGGTATTGGGTATTTCATCTCACCAATGAGAGAAAAGTAACCAAGACACAGGTATTTTTTGCATTGATAGCCATGAATGAGTAGTCTTAATTTCTGTCAGGTTTTCAGAATACTTCAAATAAAGAAGTTAGATGCTTTTCTTTTTACAGTGTCACTTGAATAATATGAAAGTATTAGCTTTTTACATTCACTAAGGTCCCCATGAGTGGGCTATTTTATGTGGGTGTGGCTCTTTCCCAACCTCACCTGGTTCTTCTATAGAATGCTGCTTACACCTGCTTACTTTTTTTTTCTTGCTGTTCATGCTTTCATTTCTAATCTCTTCCATCAATTTGGTAAATTATATTACCGTAGATATTTTTCTACCTAATCCAGATTTTCAAATTGATTTGCAAAGAATTGAAGCATTTGTGCAATTCTTTTGTTTATCCATTAAACAGAATAAGTCATATAAATTACTGAAATGCATGTAAATTATAATTTTAAATTAATTTTTGCACATTTGAAATATCTCCATTTCCTAAAGTCAAATAGCCAATGACTTCCCTACTAAATTATTTCACTTAATACTACTGTTTGTTCTTTTTTTTTTTTTTTGGCAGAACTGGGGATTAAACTCAGGCCCGTGTGCTTGCCAGGGAAGCACTTATTCCACTGAGCCATCTCCCCAGCCCTAATACTACTGTTTGCTAATTAATTAAAAATTTTGCTTTATTCCTTACTAATTAACTCCTGCTTTGCTTCAGTTTATTTTGTCATGATTTTCCCCTCATGTGTTGAGTTAGTGTTGTTTCTTTTTAACCTGTTTGTCTTTGTACTGAGAATTGAATCCAAGGCCTCACACTTGTGGAGCATGTGCTCTGCACCAGTTCATTCCTTGCTCTGCCCCCTTCCAATGTATCTAAAGCTCTGAATTTTTTTCTCTCTCTTTCTTTTATGTATTTAGTAGGGATCTAAAGATTCTCACTATGCAGTTGGACCCATAGTGATCCTCCTGAATCAGCCTCCCTAGCACTGGGATTACAGGGCTGGACCACCACATCCAGTTTCAGGGCTGGCATGGCATGCAGTACCAGGGATTTAACTCAGGACCTTGGGCTTGTCAGGCAAATGCTGATACTGCCAAGCTATCTTCCCAGCCTAAAATGATTCTATAATATTCACTGAAAATTTATACATATTCAAATGCCAAGGAGCACAAGAGATTTGTCCATGCACTACAGACCCAAAAAATCCAGCTGAGTGCCTGGACTCCATAGCAGTATCCTGCACAAGTCCATCTGAAGACCTAGAGTCCACAGCAATGTCTCCTACAAGTCTGTACACAGGTTCTTCACTGGGAAGGTCCAAAGGCCAGTGGTGGAAGCTAGAAACTATGTGACAGCGGGGTGAAGGATCTGGGCCAGCAGGATAAGAGATCTGAACTGGAACCAGGAAGCAATGCTCAAGGTAAGGACAGGGCTCCCCCAAAGAGAATTGCAGCCATCCTCAGCTTCAGCGAGGACTCGAACTCCTCCAACAGTGAGAACAGCTGATTTTATATCAGCAAAACCAACTGGACAGGCTTCTCCAGGAGAATCCACAGCCCACCATCTTCCCCTCCAGTTCTACTTTTATGCTGTTGGCAACAATCCTTAGGTGGGCCTTTTGCACCCAGCACCATGCTCACTCAGTTCAGCTGGGTGTCACAAGGTTCCCATCAATTAATCCACCTCAGATACCCAGTCATTATGAATATTCATGGATTACAGTGTGACATTTCCATACCTATATACAACGTGCAATGCTCAGGTCAGGGTAACTGGCACATTTACCTCCTCAGAAATATTACGGTTTGTGTGGGGAACATTAAAAATCATCCTATTAGCTATTTGCTTGATTGCTGATGAGTAGAAAACCAAGAAACTCAGGTCTCACAGTGAGCAGCAAAGTTCTCCAGCAAACAGAAGAATCTGAGTTTGGCAATCTGACTTCAGAACTTCAGTTCTTAAGTGTTACACCATGCTGGCTTCCGAGGGCATGCAACAGAACATTCCCGTTGTGATGTCACTGGGGGTTAAGCCATTCAGCTGGAGAAATAGATCTCACAAGACAACACCTGAAATCAATTAAAACCAAGGTGAAGACAAGGGAGAGGGCAAAGCCACTGGCACAGTGTGCAGGAAGTCATTCAGGCAGGAACTGAAGAATTGTGGAAAATGGCGACCGGAGGAGAGCCAAAGATTTAGCAACTACATGAAAAAAAAATTTTTTTAATGTATTTAGTATAGGGTCACAGGGACTCACAACATGGATGGGACTCCTAGTGATTCTCCTGTTTTCAGCCTCTCAAGCACTGAGATTACAGGTACACACCACCACACCCAGTCTCAATCATGGTTTCAGTGCACTGCGGAGGCAGGGCTGGCACAGCAGGCTGGGGATAAAAACCCAGCTGCTGCACTCTACCTAAGCAAGTGCTTTTGTCAGCTGAGCTATCTGGCCAGCCCTCCTTCTTTTTATACATGAAATTGTGACCATGGGGGGCTGGGGAGATAGCTCAGTAGAGTAAGTACTTCCCTGGCAAGCGCAAGGGCCTGAATTCAATCCCCGGTTCTGCCAAAAAAAAGAAAAGAAATTTTGACCAAGGAAGTTGTCCAGGGTTCATGTGCAAGGCAAGCATGTGGTGCTGTAGGGCAGAGCAGTGCGGTTAGACAGCAGGTAGAAAGTGGCCCATACCAAGCACCTGCGTGCATGAGGGCTGGGTAGCACAGGCGTGGTGTACAAAGGTCATGAGAGTCGTATTCCCACTTCAACTTCTCCAGACCAGACCATCTCACTTCTTCCTGGAGAAACACACACACACACACACACACACACACACACACACACACACCACTATTTAGCTGTGAAGGAGCTATGACCTGGTCTTCAGGGGCAGAGGTGAGGAAAGAAGCCACTGTCCATTCACAGCTTTTTGAACTCCTGAGGCAGGAGAAGCCAGGGCTTCCACTCACCAGCACAAGTGAGTCCATGCCCTGGACATGCTGTAGCACTGAGGCTGGGTCAGGTTGGGGAGGGCCCATGATAGGACCACGCTGGTGTGCTGCTGCCTCTGCAAAGGGACTAGCAGCAGTCCCTTGACAGTGATCACCTGGAAACACTGCTCTAGTGGCCTCCTCTGCGTCCTGTGACAGCCCTGAGCAGCCTCACTATTAGATACCCAGCCTAGTGAAGCTGTGGTTGGGCATAGCATGGCCTGGGATTGTGGCCCCAGGGAGAACCCTCTCTTAGAATCTCTGCTAAGGCAGGTGGTGCTCAGAGGCCCAACACAGCAGACAAGTGGCTGAGGTAAACTTTCCCTCAGTGACTCAGTCAAGGTGTCCTGCACGTCAAGGGAGGCTTTCTCCTGTGAGAGGAGCTGGACATGTAAGAAGATGGCATGGTATGCAGCAGAGGAGCACACGGCTGCCTGTGCACCAAGGGCCTGCCCCTTCCTGCTGTGCTCAGCCCGGAGCGTGAGCATCTCAGCCCATGGGCCTTGCTGGACGCAGCCTTTCTTTTCTCAGGCTCCCCAAGAAACAGCACACCATCCAGTATAAACTTCCCTTGGTTCAGAAAAGGTGAAAGGGCTGGGCAGATCGTTTTGTGCATATAAGCTAAAAACATTCTCCAAAAGGGGAAGAAGGGTGGAGATGAAAGCCTGTGGGTCTAAGAAGTGAAGCTGTTCTGCCTTCTGTGTGTGTGTGTGTATGTGTGTGTGTGTGTACTTGTGACTGCTTTACCTCTGTGTGCGTGTGTGTGTGTGTGTGTGTGTGTGTGTGTGTGCAGCCTTTCTTTAGGTCGAGGTCACAGAACAGGACGGACACACCCAACAGCTGTAGAAGCAGGAAGTGCTGGCAAGACTGAAATACAAAACCATGAAAACCAACAGTGCATGTGCATGTTCCATTCCAACTAGCAGGCTTCTCTTTTGGGCTGGTTCAGGCTGCCTTAAGGGCAAGTCTAGTAAGGTATATGGAGCTAGGGATTGAACCTCTGTCCCCTTTGCCTGACTGTGTTTGCACGAGCAAGCGCTTAAACAACTTAGGTAACCAGCAGGCCCCCCTAGCAGGCTTCTTGCAAAAATCCCTTTCACACACATTTGATGGTGGGTGGAGACACTTGGATCTCCCTGTCTGGCAAAGTTCAGGGAGTTTTCTCTCTGCAAGCATACTGTTCCTTTGCAGAGGCATTTCTTTGCTAGATGCCTCTTAGACACAGTGGGAGCCGAGTCCCATGGGACAGTGGAGGCCTACAAGAGGAGTCACAGTCACTGCATGCTGGAGCTGGGCCCAGGAGAAGGCCTGATGCTAGCTAGGTAAGGGTTGACAGGAATTAATCTTTGGGGCATTTGGAACTAAAAATCTCTACAACCCAGGCGCCAAAGTATGTGTCTGTCATGCCAACACTCTGCTGGCAGAAAGATCTCAGGTTCAGGACCAGCTTGAGCAAGTCTATGACTTTGTGAGATCATGTTTTAAAAAAAAAAAGAAAAGAAACAAAGACTGAGAAACTGGAGGGCCAAATAGCTCAGTGAATTAAAGCACCTGCAAGCAGGCGCAGGGGCCTGCTGTGCTGCCCCCATTCAAACTGAGATAGCAATTGAGAGTGGGCATGGAGGTGACCACCTGTAATCCCAGCACTTGAGAGGCTGTACACAGGTGGATCACTATAAGTCTGATCTAGTAGTGAGACCTTGAACACCCTGTAGACATTTCCCTAAAATACAGGACAGAAAAAAGAGTGAGAAGCTTAATATGAATGCCCTGGTTTCAGTCCCCAATACTCCCCCACCCCTTAAGCTAAAAAACAAATGCACTCTTCAAGGAATATGAAATAAACATTCTCCTTATTTTTCATAATTCTTATAGTTATGTACAATTAAATGACCTATGGGTGACTATTATTAAATAATCCTATTTAAAAAACTACGGGGGGCTGGGGAGGTAGCTCAGTAGAATAAGTGCTTCCCTGGAGATCGCAAGGGCCTGAGTTCAATCCCCAGTTATGCAAAAAAATAAAATAGATAAAAAAAAGAATTACAGGGCTGGGCGATGGCTTAGTAGGATAAGTGTCTGCCTGGCAAGCACAAGGACCTTAGTACAACCCTCATTTCCGAAAAAAAAAAAAAAAAAAAAAAGACAGCATAGCCTAGGCTGGTATCAAACCCATGACTCTCCCACAAAAAGCTGGGGTGACACTCATGTGCCACCATATCCAGTGCATCTCCTTGGATGTTCTGTTCTCATTCTGCATCAGGCCAACTTCCCTGTAAGGCAGGATGAACAGTGGCCAGTTTTGGGGGAAGAGATTAGTTCTCTTTCAGGAAAATGAACCCTAGAGAGAAATAGAAACTTAATCCACAGGGCAGCAGCTACTTCCTCTTGGCTCCATGCAGACCCGATGTGACGCAAGGTGGACATGTGCATGGATGTTGCTGTCAGGGCGGATGGTCTCTGTCCTTAGAAGAGGATGGCCACAAGCTGCATGTGAGCCAGATGCAGTTGGTACATCAGATTGCTCATGCACGCTTCTTTTGGAAAAGGATTTGTTGAGAGCAGTTTTTCGTTCTCAGCAAAATTAAAGGGAAGGACTGGGGATTTCCCAGGAATCTCTCATGCCCAGTCTCCCCCATGAGCACCATCCTGCCCCTTCAGGGCACAGATGCCATTCTGAGGCACCCTCACTGGCACATCTTATCCCTTGAAGACCTGGGTTTGCATGGAGGTCCACCCTCAGGGCCAGGCATCCTACGGCTTTGGACAAGTGTGTGATTCATGTCTTCACTGTTCAGCATCCTACAGAGTATTTTCACTCCTCTAATAACTCTCTGTATTTTGCCTCAATGGCATGCTCTTGGTCCAGGTTTCTCAAAATATGGCATTTTCCACAAGTGGTGGTATCCAATTATAAACCCAACTCGCCAGGAGACTGAAGCAGAAAGATCGCAAGTTCCAGCCCCACCTGGGCAACTTAGCGAGACCCTGTCTTTATTTTTGTTTTGTTTTGTTTTTGTGCCGGTGTCTTACCTACAGTGAGACTGTCTTTAAATTAAAAAGTAAATAAAAAATAAAAGCCTGGGAATTTAAATATATGCTGTTTGGACTGTGTCTAATAGAATCACATGAATATCATAAAAAATATTAATTCTCTGCCTCATACTTGGCTGGTTCAAAATATCTAGGCTGGAACTTAGGAGAGATCTGTAATGAACACCAATTGCAGGCTGTCCTTAACTCCTGGGGTAGTCTGAATATCCCTTCAGGATCCCAGCTGAGCTGTTGGGGAATCAAGCAAGAATCTGTGTTCTTGCCAGAGGAGAGAGGCTTAACTAGAGCTGGGGGTGCACAGGCCCACGCTGAAGACCATGTGGAGCCCCTCAGTTCTCCATCTGGCACCCTAGGAGCTGGGCTTCCCGCAGACCTTGGCTTTCTGGAAAGGCCTAGAAAGGCATGGCCTGGTCTTGGCCACACACAATTAAGGCTGGGCTCCCTAAGAAAGCCATCTTCCATCTTCTCAAAAACCGCGTGTAATCTCCCCTGAGACTTCGGTTCCACCCCCTTCGAGTACAGGTGATCCCCAAGTTAGCAGTACTCCCTTTCATTTTACAGCAAAGGGGCCACCTATCCCGTGGAAAACACCTTGAAATTGTCCTTTTTACTTATTATTATTATTTTTTTTTTTTTTGGTGGAACTGGGGATTGAACTCAGGTCCTCGAGCTTGCCAGGGAAGAGCTTACTGTCCTGGGCCATCTCCCGAAATTACCCTCCTTACATTTCCAGGCAGGCCTTGCTAAATTGCTTCCCGAGCCTCCGGCCTCCGCCCTTCCCCCTCCTCTTCCTCCCCTGTCACTGGGAGCCCGGCGACAGGACCGCGCTCTCCTCCGGGGAGGCGGGGCCGAGCCCCAGGCCGGAAGCGGCGGCGACCGCGCGCCGCTGGGGGCCGCGACGGCCGGGAAGTTGCGTCAGCTAGGAGCGATTGTCTGTGCTCATCTCACGGAGGCTGAGGGCCGCGGACCCCGTCCTCCCCAGGGGAGCACCCGCGCCAGGACCCCCCCCCGCAGCGACGCCGACCCCCGCCCCACCCCGCCCGGTGCTCGGCGAGGTCAGTCCCGCCCTCCGCTCCTCCCTTTCCTCGCCTCCACTGCAGTCTCGGCGCTAATCTCCAGTAAGAGCAAAACCAAAATTTTGTTCTGCTCGCAGTTTGATGAAGCGCATGACCGCCCACTGGAAGCAACTGAATCACGCAGCCAATAAAGCTTTCTTTTATAAGACTCGAAAGCAACGGGGCCGTCTCAACCTCTCCAAAAATTATAGAACCTAGGAAATTCCTAGTGAACCTGGACTCTCTGAACGATGTACTTCTGCCTTTTGACATAAAGAGTTTTGTTTTGTTTCTCCTTCAGACATAGTCTGGCGAAATTGCCCGGGCCGGCTTTGGACTTCCTACCCACCTGCCTCAGTTTCCTGGTAGTTGGGATTACTATTCAGCCCCGACTCCTGACTTTTGATATCTTCATGTCCGAATGTGAATGACCTTTATAAATATGACCACTCTTTTTTTTTTTTTTTTTTTTTTTTTTGGGTGCAGGATCTCACATTCATAGTGATCTTCCTGCTTTTTGCCTCCACGTGCTGGGATTACAGGCGCATGCCACCCGGATTGCATCCCGGCTCAGCGCACCCGAAGGCTGGGCCGGCGCGGCAGGTGGAACCAGGAGTCGAACCCTGGTCCCTGCGCTTACCTAAGCAAGTGCTTAGTCCGCTGAGCTAGTTGCTTTCTCCTTGCAGAGACAGAATACATGACACCCAAAGTTAAAGGGGGAAAGGTTCATTTAGTTCTCTGTAGAGATTTCACTCCATTGTCAGCTAGCTCCAAGGCAGAGCAGTTTGGCCCACAGTGGACAGAAGACAGCAAAAGCAGAAAGGGGCCTCCGCTCGGACTAGTAGTGATCCTCCTGTTCAGTCTCCCTAGTGCTGGGATTACAGGTGCGTGTGGCCCTGGCCCCTGCGCAAGGGTTTAGTCTGCTAATCTATGCCCCTCTTTTATTGGGGGGGGGGCTACTTCAGGCTGCCTAAAGGACGGTTCTCTTATGCGCCTGACTGCATGTGCCCTAGCAGTCTTTTAAACAACTGAGCTATCTGGCAGCCTCAACTTTGCCTTTCTTTTCTGCTAAATATTTGTATTTTTTTAATTCAGTGAGCAGATTTCTTCAGAAAACAGAAACACTCTGAGGACAAGTATAATTTAGGTCTCTGTCTATCCCTATGTCTTCAAAATCTCTACTTACTTTCTCTTTCAGTAGATTTAGTGCTTCTGGGGGCCGGGGAGATGGCTCACTGGAATAAGCGCTTCCCTGGCTAGCACAAGGGCCTGACTTCAATCCCCAGTTCCACACACACACACACACACACACACACACACACACACACACACACAAAGATTCAGTGCTTCTGGTTTAATATTTAGATCTTTGATACATTTTTAACTGTAGTGCAGGGTGATGGACATGGGTCTAGTTTTGGTCTTCAGCCAGTAGCCAGCCAAAAGGCTCTCTTCCAGTGAATACGTTTGGCCCCTTTGTCAAAGATAAGGTGGCCGGGTGTGTTTGTAGTTGGGTCCCCATCTTCTAATCTGTTCCATTGATCCTCAGGTCTGTTTTTTACCCAGTACCATGCTGATTTTATCACAGCTCTTTACTTTTATTTTATTTTTAATGTATTTAGTACAGGGTCTCACTATACAGACGGGATTCATAATGCTCCTCCTGTTTTCAGTCTCCCACGTCCTGGGGTTACAGATGCAAGCTACCATGCCCAGTCTCAGTCAATGTCTCAGGGCGGGGGCACTGGCACAGTGGATCGAACCCCTAGCCCCTGCATCTGCCAAAGTGGCGCTTTAATCTGCTGAGCTATCTGGCTGGCCTCACAGTAGCTTATAGTGTAATTTCAAGTCAGGGATGGTGATGCCTCCTGTCCAGAATTACTTTGTTATTGTAGGTCTAGTTTTTACTTTTTATATTCTCTTGATTCAGTTTTGGTAGCTCATACATATTCAGGAATCTGTCCATTTCTTTTGTGTTTTCCATCCTATGAAAGTTAACATCTTTCTAATGATTTTCTACATTTCCATAGAATCTGTAGTGATTTCACCCTTTTCCTTATTGTATGAATTTGAGTCTTTTCTTTCCTTTTTTGGTTAGTGTTGGCTAGGGGTTATGAATTTTATTTATTATTTGAAAGAACCAGCTTTTTGATTCATTAATTCTTTGTATTGTTTTCATGGAAATTTCTCCTTTGATCTTATTTTTTGGTGGAACTGGGGATTGAACTCAGATTCTTGAGCTTGCCAGGGAAGCGCTTATTCTACTGAGCCATCTCCCCAGCCTGCTCTGATCTTTATGTAGTGCCTCTTCCTTCCTTCCTTCCTTCCTTCCTTCCTTCCTTCCTTCCTCTCTCTTTCTTTCTCTCTTTTGTACCACAAATTGAACTCATGACCTTGCACTTGCTAGGCAGACACTAGAGCTAAATCCCTGACGTGGTTGCTCTGATCTTTATGATTTCCTCTCTTGTGTGGGCTTTGGTTTTGTCTTACTCTTATTTTTTTTTAGAAGCCTGAGGTGTAACGTTAGGTTATTTATTTGTGTTCCTCTGTTTTCTTGATGTGAGAGTGCACTGCTATAAATTTCCTCTTAGGACTGCTTTCATTGTGTCCCATAATTTCCAATGGGTTGTATCTGCTCTCTCAATTAGTTGTCGATACTGTTAAATTTATTCTTTTTCGTGTGTGTGTCTTTTTTGTATTTTTCTTTTTGAGACAGGGCTTCACTATGCAGTTCAGGTGGCCTTAGGCTCACTTTGTAGCCCAGGCTAGTCTTAAATTTAGGACAGTCCTCCTGCCTCAGCCTCCCAAGTGCTGGGATTACAGGCATGTGCCACCAACCCAAGCTTTATTTAGTTTATTCTTTAATTTCATCTGTGACTATTGGTTGTTCAAGAGGACATTATTTAATTTCCATGATTTATGGAATTTTTGAAGTTTCTTTTGCCATTAACCTCTGTCTGATCATTGAACTATGATCAGATAGTATGCATGGGATAATTTCAGTTCCTTTGCATTTACTTAACCATGTTCTTTGGGTTGGTATATGGTCTGTTTTAGGGAACATCCTAGATGCTGCTGAGAAGAATGTGTATTTTGATGAAGTTGGGTATAACACTCTGAAAACATCTACTAAATCTATTTGTTCACAGGTTTAATTGAATTCTGACAAGTTTTTTGGTGATTTTTGTGTAATTGATCTATCTCTGTGACATTACGGTATTAAGTTTTTGCATTATTATTGTGTTTTTGGGAGGCTGAGACAGGAGGATTGTTGTGAGTTCGAGACCAGCCTGAGCTACAAAGTGAGCTTAAGGCCAGCCTGAACTGTGAGACCCTGTCTCAAAAAGACAAAAAAAAAAAAAAATTGTGTTTTGCTTACTTGATTTTTCATGTCTATTAATAATTTTCTTATTGGGCTACCCAAATAGCTTAGCGGATTAAAGTGCCTGCAAATAGGCACAGGAGCCAGGGGTTCAATGCCTGGGCATGCCTGTCCCCCCCACCCCATGCTTAGCAACTGAGACTGGGTGTGGAGGCACGTGCCCGTAATCCCAGCACTTGGGAGGCTGTAGACAGGCGGATCACTGCAAGTCTGATCTAGTAGTGAGACCCTGAACACCCTATAGACTCTTCCCTAAAATATAAAAAAAGAAAGATTATCTTATATAGTTGGGTACTCCTGTTTTGTTTGTTTTGTACTGGGGCTGTAGCTCAGGCCCTTGTGCTTGCCAGGCAGGTGCTTATGCTGCTGAGCTCTTTCCCCAGCCCGTGTTCCTGTATTTGATGCGTACATATTTATGATTGTTATCTCTTCCTCTTAATGTTTTCCCCTTAAAAGTTTGCAGTGACCTTGTTTATCTCTTTTGATCATTCTTGGTTTGAGGTTCACATTGTCTGCAAGCAGAATAGCTACTGCTGCCTTTGTTTGGGTTCTTGTTGCTTAGAGGATTGTTTTCCATCCTTTGACTTTCAGTCTGTGAATTTCTTTTGAGTTAAGTGTGTTTCTTGTATGCATCATATTACTGGATCTTGTTTCTTGATCCATTATGCCAGGCTATTTCTTTTGATTGGTGAACTGAGCCATTTACGTGAATGTCCACGACATATATATATATATATATATATATATATATATATATATATATATTTTTTTTTTTTTTTTTTTTTTTTTTTTTTTGGTGGAACCGGGGATTGAACTCAGGCCCTTGCACTTGCCAGGCAAGCGCTTATTCTACTGAGCCTTCTCCCTGGCCCTCATGACTGATATTATTAATTTATCTTTGTCATGTTATTTTCCCACTGTTGGCCCCGTTTTTCCCTCTGTTTAACTGCTTGCCCTGCCTTGTTTCTTTCTGTTGTTGTTCTTGGATTGGGTCATTTTTATTTCTGTGTCGAATATCTGTCAGTACTTTTATATGGTTGGTTTGGTGGTCATGAATTTCTTCTGTTATTCTTTGTCATGCAAGTATCCTATTTCTCCATTAATTTTGAAGGATAGTTTTACAGGGTACATCAGTCTGGATTTTTTTTTTTTTTTTTCTTTTTGGTGGAACTGGGGATTGAACTCAGGGCCCTGTGCTTGCCAGGCAAGTGCTTATTCTACTGAGCCTGGATTTTCAGCTTTGTCATTGACCCCAATAAATCTTATGCTATTTTTTTTCAAGTTATTTTGTAGCTGTTCGATTGATATCTTACGGTCTCTTACCATTTTAAAGATAACTTTCTTTTTAGAATCATTATCTGTAATTCCTTTTTAAAATTTTTTAAAAATATTTTTATTTATTTGGTACAGGGTCCCACAACACAGCTTAGACTCGTAGTGATCTTCCCGTCTTAGACGCCCCAGCGCTGGGAATACTGGTGCGCAGCACCACAGCGGGTTTCCATGGGGCTGGCACAGCGCGCGGGACCGGGGATCGAGCCCCATTCCTTGTACTTCCCAGACAGGTGCTTAGACGCCGAGGGTCTGCGCAGCCCCGCCAGCCGCAGTTTTGGCTTCAGTATCTGACATTCCATCCTCTCCTTCATTCGGTCTGTTGCACATAATTTCAGCGGAGATTTTAATCTCTTGGATTTCTGTTTGGATCAGTTTCATGGATTCCATTTCTCTCATATGTTGGAAATTTTTCGTTTCCATTATTTTTGAAAGCTCATCTATGCTTTTATCTCTTTTTTTCTCTCATATCTTTGATTTTTGAGCATTATTTCCTTTTGTACATGAGAGATTATTTTTCCATAGGTTTTTCCTCTTAATTTTTTCATTTCTATTGCTATTATTTCAGAAAGTTTCAGTATTTGACTGCCAATTTCATCTATCTCATTGTGTTCTGAGCTTATCCTGGGTGGGTAGAGGCAGGGGGTGGGGCTGGTTGCATTTTGCTTCTGTGTCTTGTCATTTTTTCTTTTCTTTTGCTTTTTATGTTGATGCTTGCCTATTTATCGTGATAGTTTTATGACTACTATTGAAGCTTCCGTAGGAGGTGGCTCCTCTTCAGGGCTATCTTCTACAAGTAGGCGGTCCTTTATAATTCTGCAAGAACCTACCTTCCCAATGTAGAAAGGATGCCAAGTTTCTATTTGGCTCAGCACCGAATCCTTTGGTACTAAGTTGTGGTGGTGATTATGACCGCATACAAGCATGGCATTTTCATATAGGGGAAAAAAACTGATTACAACATGTATGACAAAAAAAAAAATAACAACCATGTATGACATCCTGGTAGTACAGTTAGTAGTAACAATAGTTTCAAGTACCTGACAACTCATGGTAACCATTAACTTGCTACCTCTGACCACAAGAACAAACTAAATTTATATAACAAATTCAAACATATTCGACATACTTTTTTTTTCATATATGGTGTACTTGTATACAGTGCTTTTCTCCTTAGTGGAGTCATTGTACCTTTTTGTGGGGGTGAGGAGGTTAAAATGGGTTAGAGACATGATAAAGTGATGAATAAAATAAAAAATGGTACTTAAGGCTGGAGGTCAAAAGATGATCACCTGAGTTTTCTTTTCTTTTTTTTTTTTTTTTTTTTTGGAACCAGGGATTGAACTCAGGCCCTTGCGCTTGCCAGGGAAGTGCTCATTCCACTGAGCCATCTTCCCAACCCTTAATCACCTGAGTTTGAAGAAACTGGAGAACACAGGAGAGAAAGAATGAAATAGAATGTGAAGGAGTAATCAGAACGGGAAGAGACAATGTTTACTCACTGGAAAGTCTAATTCAATAATTTATTTGTTTATTTACTTATTTGGTCCAGAGTCTCACTACACAGCTTGGACTCGTAGTGATCCTCCTGGCCCAGCCTCCCCAGCTTTGGGGTTACCTGCATGAACCACCACTGAAACCAGCAGGGCGTGGAGTATCAGGGATCAAACTCAGGACCTTGCACTTGCCAAGCAGGCACTTAGGCCACCAAACTATCTCCCCAGCCCTGTTTCTTTTCTTTTTAGTTCCTTTACAGTACATGTTTGCAATACAGTATGTGGCAAGAGCTGCCCCATGCATATATTGCTTCTCATTATTGTCCTTACTTGCTCTTCATGTCTCCCCAGTCTAGCTCCCTGTTTTCTGTTCGCTTTCATTTTGCTATTTACCTTATTTCTTCACCTTAGAGGAGCCAGGCTACATGTAGCCTCTTGTATCTGATTTATCTCACTTAGCACTATGGACTCAAGCTGCAACTGTTGTCCTTCAAGTGACTCAAGTGGATCCTGTCTGACAGAGTGGGGCTCCATTGTGTAGAAAGGCCACTTTTCCCCTGCTGATGGACATACTGGCTGCTTCCAGGCTTCAGCTATTGTGAGTGCGCTGCTATAAACAGGCGTGGGGGATGGGAGGTGGGGTTGCCGGTATCATCCTGACATTGGGGAAGATAGCCAGAGGCCTTGCCAGGCAGGGAATTTAATTTGTGGCAAGATTGTGTACATTTGGCCCAGAGAGAGAGACCAGCAGGTGAGGAGTGGTTGGTGAAAAGCTAAAGAGCCCAGAAAGCAGAAGAGAGGGGAGAGGGATAAGGAAGAGAGAAGCTGGAAAAGGAATACAAACAGAGAGGGAAGGGAGCGATGAAAGGGGTGGAGAGAGACAGAGACAGAGGAGAGAGGAAAGAAGAGAGAAAGAAGACAGAGACAGGGACAGAGACAGAGAGACAAGAGACAGACTTCTGAGGCAGATGCAGCCTGTCGCAGGCCTGGCAAGGAGGCCTGAAATGAAGTTGGGCCTCTGGTCCCCCTCCTGGCCCACTTGATGGGCTGGAGCTGCTTCCTGTTCACCAAGGCAGCCCTAGTGGGTCGTGCAAGGGCAGATCCTGAGGAGCTAGAAGGACAGGAGTCCAGTTGAGTGCTGGGGAGAATTCAGCTCTTCGGCTCCGGTCCTGTTTCCCTCTGTTCCATAGGCCCAAGGGCTATTACAAGGACAAAGCTTGTTGAGCCCTTGCTCGCCCAGCCAGGCCAGGTTCTGTTTAGCCTTTGGACTGGGCCTTCCTCTCTGAGGGTTTCTTCTATGTAGCCTCTGCAAGTAAAACTACCACAGCACAGCCTTTTGCCGACTGCTTCTTCTTGGGGCCCAAAGACCACAGTTTCCTTTCTTTTTCTTGAGGTACTGGGGATTGACTTCAGAATCCTGCGCCTGCCAGGCAACGGCTTATTTTACTGAGCTATCTCCCTGGGCCCAGACGACAGTTTTCTGACAATCAGTTTCTTTTTTCTTTTTCTTTCTTTTTTCGCCACATTTTTGTTTTTTCTTCCCTCATGCTACCCCAGTACTGGGGCTTTTGCACTAAGCTACACCCAGAGCCCATTTAGTCTTTGTGATTTTCTCCAGGTAACTGGAGGAGAAAAGGAATGAGGAATGGGAACAGCCCTGGGAGGTGGGAAAGCTCCCGAAAGGGGTTGCCAACAAGCCCGCTTCTCAAAGAGAGCTTTGTAACGCAAAATCAAGGGACAAGATTATGATCAACCTTGCAATATAGTTGCCAGGGGATATGGGTGATGTCATTAACCTTGACCCTTAACCTATAGGCTGTTTAGTCCTCTTAGTGGGTGGGAGAAGAGAGCCCACCCCCAACAAGATAAAGGTTATTTACTCAGGAAACTTCAAAAGGTGGTACCAATAATCACAAACCTCTATTTACCCCTAGGGAAGTATGTAAATCTGGCTATTGTAACTTTAATCTGGAGATGTGCCTCCAGCCATAGTTCTGATGTTTCCTCATCTGCATTGCCTGTTCCAGGGCCCAGACCTGTCTGACAGCCTGTAAAATGTCTGCCTAACTTCCTGCCATGCCCCCTCCTCCCTCAAGAGGGATCCCTAACTTCAGGTGGGGAAAAGGGTGTTTTTTCCACCTAGCTTCTTTCAGCTGGGAAGGATCTGAAGGATCCCTGCAAGGGAGACCAAGAGTTTGGTCCTTAGAGAGCTGAGCTAGGGGCTCTTGGCTAGAAGTCTGCCTGAAGATTAGCAGTTGTGAGCTTCCTTTACAAGATCCATCTAGTGGAACCTGGTGAAAGGACTCTGGTACATTTGTCAGTGGTTCCCTGTGCAGGATCACTTGCAGATTGGCAGTCTTTGCAAAAATCAACAAATTTTGGGGCCAGAGAGATAGCTCAGAGCCATAAGCACCTCTCTGGCAAGCCCAAGAACCCAGACTTCCATGCCCAGCACGGCATGCTGTGCGGTCTTGGCCCTAGATCCCCGGGTGCCCACCGCGCAGCCAGGAACAGGGTGTGGTGGTGCATACCTGTAATCCCTGCACTTGGGAGTTTGAGACAAGAGGGTCTCTCTGCAAGTGCAAGAGCAGCCTGGAGGCTACAGAAGTGAGCACAAGGCCAGCCCAAACTTCATAGCCAGAGACTCTGTCTAAAAAAAAAAAAGTCCTGTTTTACATTCATGCCTGCTTGCCTGACTTGCTACCCCATTTGGTCCTAGGCTTAATCAATTTTACCTGAGCAATGGTGCTTGTAATCCCATTGGTTGACTGGTTTTGTCCCACTCCATATCCATCTAGGCAAGTTCCCATTTTTTCCACCTTTGCCCCACATGGTTTTACACTATACAAGTCCCTGGAAGAGACAGCTTCCCAGGGAAAACCCGCTGGGGGGGGGGGCTCCCGTTCCCTCTCTCACACAGGAACTTTCTTTCACTCAATAAATATATTCTGCACATTAAAAAAAAGAGAGAAGAAAAAAGAAAAATCAACAACTTCGTTGGAAATGGTGGCACATTCCTGTAATCACAGCACTCAGCAGGCTGAAGCAGGAAGATTGTTATGAATTCAAAGCCAGTCTGGGTTTCATAAAGAGACTCTGTGTCAAAACAAAAACCAAAAACAAAATATGACCTCAATAGGAGAGGCAGAGACAGGTAGCTTGCATCCCAGCCTTGCTCGGAACAGTCTGAATAAACATTTGCTGGATGTGACAGTGCATACCTGTAACCCCAGCACTTGGGAGGCAGAGGCAGGAGGACTGCCATGAGTTTAAGGCCAGGCTGGGCTAGACAGTGAGTTTAAGGCCATCCTGAACTAATACTGAACTCAAAATAAATAAATTAACTAAATACATTTTCCGAGAAGTTAAAGCATATGCAGTCAAGGCATGCACGCTAGAATGGAAAGGAAGGCTGGGAAAAGAGCTCCGCTCTGAAACTGTTCTTAGGGCATTGGGCAGTGATTGTATCCCATTGGCTCTTAGACCCCCTCTACCGATGCAGGTTCTCCATAACTTAATAGCCTGATAGAAGGCCAATATTTCTTGTCCTAGGTCCTTCTAGTTTTAGCTGTCAGAAGATGGAGTGAAGGAATTTGAAGATTCTGTGGAGCTTTTGTGGATTCCATGGTAGTGTGTTCTGCCTTAATGAACCATAACAGTGGAGCTGGAAATTGCTTGAAGCTCCTTTTTTTATCTAGCTTTTATTCCTATGGCATTGTTTTCATATATCTTTCAGTTATACTTTTCTGTTCAGTGTTTAAGACCAACTTAAAGTGAGAGTGTGTTAATCAAAACTGTCAAGGTCAGTGAAGTCTCCTTCGGCATTAGTTTTGGATCCAAGTAGTGTTTTAGCTCATCTGTCAGCGTCAGCCACCAAGATGGGTCACAGTCGTGCTTGACCATGTTGTATCTGTGGAGGAGTGGGAGACTTCTCTTGTTGGTAACTCTCTTTTTTAACCCCCTTCTTAGTTACTGAGTCATGATGTTGTTAAAGAGTTGAGGCTGGGATTGAGCTCTAAATCTCCTTGCTTCCTGCCCCCTGTGCCACTACATCTGCCCAAAAGGACTCTGACCACCACCACCAGTCCCTGTGTGCTCTCCAGCCTTGGTCCCGGCAGGAAGCACAAATTCCTACTAGACTCCCCCCTCGAAAGTCCCACCCTGACTTTCTCCTATCACAGCCCCCCTCTTATGGCTTATTTCTAGCTGTTCCCCCAAAGCCTTCTGTGCTCACAGGTGGGGCTTTTTGGAGCTGGGTGGATCTAAGGCATATATATATATATATATGTATGTATGTATGTATTTGTATTTTAGGGAAGGGTCTGCAGGGTGTTCAAGGGCTCACTACTAGATCGGAACTACTAGATCTTAGTGAACTGCCTGTTTACAGCCTCCCAAGAGCTGGAATTACAGGTGCTCGCCACCACGCCCACTCCCAATTACCATATCATCGTGCCGGGAGGTGGGGGGGCAGGGCTGGCACAGCAGGCCCAGGGACCAAAGCCCCCAGCCCCTGTGCCTGCTTGCAGGTGCTTTAACCCACTGAACTATCTGGCCAGCCCACTAAGGCATATAATACTGGGACCACGGGGGTGTGTTACTAAATTAGCCAACAGATTTGCCCTGGCTTGTTTCTGGGTGGAGTCACGGAAGCCCCTCCCTGGGTGCGCACCAATCAAGGCACTCAGCTGCTCCCACCCTGCCATGGACTGTTTCTCCTCTGCCAGGCCCCTCTGCTACAGTGTCCTGCCTGGGAGCAGCTGAGCACGGACTGAACCCTCTATAAGCTGAGTTAAATAAACCTTTCCTCCTTTAGCTTGCCTCGGCAATGAGAAAAGTAAGTAAGACACCTTCTTTAGGTCCATGAGTCTATAAAAAATCTGGTCTCCTGTGTAAGAGGTACCAATGTAGCCTAAATGCCAGGACGGCTCCTCCTAGGCTTGTTTTGAAATAAATCTGGCCTATTGAGTCCCCACTTCCAGTTTTCCTCTTTTTTCCCTTACACGTCTTGCCCTCATTTCAAGATAGGAATATCTATCTAGTACAACTCACTGAACTAAGTGTCTCATTTATGCAATGAATGGCAGTTTTCATTATTACAACACTCACAGGAGGAATATTAGCCTTAGTGGGTCAATCAGGGATCTTAGTGGTAAGGAGAAGAAACCACTTTTGGTTCCTTTAAAGCAGAAACAGGCTGCTGTCAGTGGCACATGCCTGTCATTCCAGCTACTCAGGAGGCTGGGACAGGAGGACTGCAAGTGCAAAGCCAGCCAGGTTAGCTTCCTGAGCTCTTGCCTTGAAATTAAATAAAAAGAATTGGAGCTATAGTTTGATGGTAGAGGGTCCCTAGGTTGTGCCCAGTACTGGGAACACAGAAAACAAAACTCCCCCCACCCCCCACAAAACAAAATAAAACTCCAGAACCATATTTTTGGGGGGCTGGGGAGATGGCTCAGTGGAATAAGTGCTTCCCTGGCAAGTGCAAGGGCCTGAGTTCAACCCCCAGTTCTGCCAAAAAAGAAAAACAAAGAAACGTTTTTTGCTAGCAAATTGGGCAATCATAGATTTGCTGGGAGGTTGGTCAGCCCAACTTCAAAACTACGCAGACTACGGTCCTAGCACTGTGCGAGTTGAGGCAGGGTGGCACACACATACCGTGTGACATGGGGGAAGCTCTGGGAGCGCCTTCCTCTGACAGGGGCTCTGACCCCAAGAGAGCCAGTACTTGGCTGAGAGGAGGGGTGCCCCCACCGCTGCTTGCACAACATTGAGAGCAGCAGGTTTTCTTCATTTGCTGGGGTAGGCAAAAGTTCACTAATTCCCTTTGACCAAGGACATGGTCTCAAAAGACATTTCTTTCTGTGACAGACTTGGACCACCGGGTGATTGTGGTTGGCTTCGTGTATCTGGAGTCATCATTCCTTGCAAAACATGCTGGCTAGTAGGGCGGGTCCCAGCAGCTCAGCTTGGCTCCGGGCCTGCTGGGCTCCTCTCCCAGCTCAGGTTCTTGTTGTGCCTGCATCCTGGTCTTATGATAGGGCTGGAGGATTCTTAGTGCTGAGCTGCTGAGAAAGCAACACATGCCAGCTCAGGTAGGCAACAGGCCAAATAAACTATGCCCATTCCCATAGTCGTGGATGGAACAGCTCTTTAATCAGCAACATGACTTTGTGCAGAGCTGAGTGGAATCTGACTCAAGGACTAAGAGGGCAAAGGTGACAGACATAATATATAGACACAGATGGTAAGCTTTTTATTCTATTTATGATACACATCATATCTATAGGCCCCAGTGAAGAGCCAGAACTCTTAGCCAATGCAGCCAGCTAGCTATGGTAGTACACACCTATAACCTCAGCACTCTGGAAGGCTGAGGCAGGAGGACCTCAAGCTCACCATGCTGAGCTTTGCTAACTTCATGACTTAGCATGATACTCTCTGAAAATTAAAAATAAATAAATAAGGGCTGGGATATGGCTCAGCATGAAGACCTGGGGTTTGATCCCAGGGCCATGGGGATGGTGAGCAGTGAGATGCAGCTTGGGCAACTGTCATGGTAATTCATGTGCCAGAACAGAAGTACTATCCGGAGCAAAGCTCCTGGGAAGCTAGTCCTGCACTGACTGGCTCTGTGATCTCCAAACTTAGTGACTTGAAGTTGACGAAGAGCGAGTCAGGGGCTTAGCTTTTCTCTGTAATGGTTTCCTGGCTTATGCACATTCTTTTTTCTTTTTTTTTTGGACTTGCTTATTAATAAATCATAGGACTTTATTATTATTATTATTAATTATTATTATTATTATTATTATTTTGGCAGAACCAGGGATTGAACTCAGGCCCTTGTGCTTGCCAGGGAAGTGCTTATTCCACTGAGCCATCTCCCTGGCCCCGTTTACGTACATTCTGCTCTTATGGTTCATCAGGCTCTCACAAAGAGTCTCCTGAACCAAGTCATGGTTTAAAGGGTCATAGTTTACTATGCCCAAGGCTGTATCTTGTCAAGTCCTCTGTCCTACTTCTTAGTTACTCTTCTCCTGTTGCTGGGACAAATACCCAACACCCAAAATGAAGGAAGGAAAGGTTTATTTAGCTCCCAATTACTGCAGGTTTCAGTCCATACTCGGCTGGGTCCAAGGCAGAGTGTCACATGGCAGAGAGCATCAGTTCATGGCGGCAGAACAACAACAGCAACAAAGAGCAATGGCTACAGAAAGTCTGTCTCTCTCTTATATTATATTCAGGCTCTCTGCCCGGCTGGGGGAAGTACTCACACCCATAATCCCAGCAGTACTAAAATTCATAATCCCAGCCTTGGATGACACATAATCCCAGTGGATCATGAGTTAATCACAAACTCTAGAAGTCCCCACCCCATGACTACATGTGGCTTTAGGGGAACAACTAGACACAAACCATAACACACACCATGGTGGTCCCTAACTCTCTCAAAACCCAAGGACACTTTACCACGAAGCTACATTTCCAGCCCTTTTTATTTTCTGTTTTGAGAGGGTCCTTGCTAAATTGCTGAGGCTGGCCTCCAAGTTGAGATTCTCCTGCCTCAGCCTCCTGCATAGCTGGGGTTACAAATTTACACCAGCACATCCTGCTCTTAGTAGTACACTGATCATCATTTGAACTCTGGGTATTTTAAAAACTGTTTTTGTCACACCCTATTGAATGTGAGCACCACGAAGAGAGAGATTTTGATTTGCTCTTTCAATTTCTATGTAAGAATTTGCTGAATGAAAGAAGATGCTTTTATCCTCACATTCCTTTTACAACATCAGCTTTTAAGTTTAGACGATCAACTTACAGGCAAATAAAGATGACATCTAAACAAATCAGACAGAGAGCAGGACAACTTGGAAAACCAGTGCCTTAATGTGAAGACACTTTTAAAAAGTGCCACTTTCTCACTTAAACAGAGCACAAAGTGTGCAGAACATGGAGTACCTCCTTTATTCTGTGTCTTTTTTTTTTTTTTTTTTTTGGCAGAACCAGGGATTGAACTCAGACCCTTGCGCTTGCCAGGGAAGTGCATATTCTACTGAGCCATCTCCCTCGCCCTGCTAGTGTCTTTTTAGGACAATTCTTATCATGCCAAATACTGTGGCACCTCAGTTCACAAACTTAACTCATTTCAGGATTCTAGGAATGATAGCTGAGGTCATGTTCATCATCCAATGCAGAATTCAAGAATGGCTCTTTGAGGTCCTTCTTTCCAAGGTGATGAAAAAAAGAAGGAACGGTCATGCCAAAAAGGGCCGCAGTCATGTGCAGCCTATTTGTTGTATGAACTGCGCCTGGCGTGTACCCAAGGAAAAGGCCATTAAGAAACTTGTCATTCGGAACATAGGGGAGGCTGCCGCCATCAGAGACATTTCCGAAGCAAGTGTCTTCAACTGTTATGTGCTTCCCAAGCTGTGTGTGAAGCTGCATTACTGTATGAGTTGTGCTAGTCACAGCAAAGTGGTCAGAAATTGATCTTGTGAAGCCCACAAGGACCAAACTCCTCCACCCCGATTTAGACCTGCTGGTGCTGCCCACAACCTCCACCAAAGCCCATGGAAGGGGAGCTGGGTCTTAATGGACTGAAGAAAAGTCTCTTGAGAAAGAAATAATAAATTGTATGTTATACTTTATACAGCATGTTGAGTGTACCTGCCAGAGTTGGGTTGGGTTAATTCAGTCTGTCCAAGTTTAAGTTTGTACTCTGAAAATGAATAAAGAACACACTGGAAGGGGCAGGGGAAGAATTCAAGCATGGAAGCAATTTTTTTTTTTTTTTTTTTTTTTTTTTTTTTTTTTTTTTTTAGCAGAAACAGGCCCTTGTGCTTGCCTGGGAAGCGCTTATTCCACTGAGCCATCTCCCCAGCCCCCGGTAGCAAAATCTTGTTGAATGCCTGTTTGTGAACCAAATTGTTCATGAGCAGAAGTGTTTGTGAACCAAGGTATTATTATACCTATATCTATAATTTTCTTATTATTTCTGACTGATGATAGCCAAAATCCTCAATCTGAGGTATGCAGAGGGGGTACCAAAGGATTAAAAAAACACATCATTCTAGTCAAGAAAGGTAACATGAAGCCAGGCGTGGTGGCGCATGCTTGTAATCCCAGCACTTGGGAGACTGAGACAGAAGGATTGTTGTGAGTTTGAGACCAGCCTGAGCCACAAAGTGAGCTTAAGGCCACCCTTTACTGCATAGTGAGACAGGTCAAAATGACAAAAAAAGAAAAAAGAAAAAAAGGCAACATGATTTTTAGGTTTGGGGTAGAAGGAGAAGCTTCTAACTTTGTGCTTCTTCAGAAGTTTTACCATGTGTGTATGTAGGGAAGCAGATGTGCAGAATGAATTCTGTTTTCCTGTTTCATTCAGGTGGGTGAAAAGCCATGAACACCCCAAAAAGGAGAGCATTTTCCAGAGGACTGATGACTCAGACATCTGTTTCTTCTGTGCTGTCAAAGGTGTTCCTTTGGGGCTGTCACCGAGACAGGAAGCACCCGGTGCTTAGGGACATTATGAAATTACAAGGGTTGTGGGACCTGATAATGAGCTTGCTGTGGAAGCAAACTGCAGCTTTCTAACCACAATTGAGTGTTTGCAAGCTCCAGTAGTGACAACAGTCAATTTAAAAACATTCTCTGACAGCCAGGTATGGTGACATACACCTGATATCCTCGCACTCTGGGAGGGTAAGGAAGGAGGATGGAATGTCTGGGTCTAGCCTGGGCAATTTAGTGATTTTGTGAAGTAGCAAATAAAGGAAGGCCTGGAGATGAGGCTCAGTGTGAAGGCTCTGGTTTCAATTCCTAGTATGACAAAAACAAGAAAAAGTTGTAATACTCAACTACATGTGTCCTGCAGCCCTTTGATTCTCTTCTAGAGATGATCCTGAAGTCCCCCGTGAAGACAGGAGATGTGTTTCTGCTTGTGCTCATGTGCCTGTATGATTTGGTGTGACACAGAGGTGAGAAATCCTTGTCCTGTTGAATCCAACTTTCAGAAATAGAAAAGCAATACATTAACTAAGAATTAGACAATCTGTATTTTTTCCTTGTGTTCATATCAAATGTCAGGATAAAAAAAAGAAAAAAATGCCAGGATATAAAGACACAGAAGGAAATGTTCACAGGAATTGAAAGAACACGAGGCTTCATAAAAATGCCATGGGAATTGGGCATTACTTTTGTCAGCCGATGCCATGTCCTCTCTCCAGGAACACGAATGGCATTTGGATGCCACTGAACTCTCCTGCTCCTGCTAACTCTTGCTCCATTCTCCCTCCAGGCAGTGTTGGCAGTTTGATTTCCCAAAGACCTTCCTTCACCCTTTCCTTCCAGCACATTCCCTAGGATGTTTTTCAGGCCACATCCATCCAGAAACATGTAGCCATCAACAGCCAAAGCTGTTTACAACAAATATTAACTTTATCAGTCTCTCCCTGTGAGAAGTAACCATGAAGGTTTTGGGCAGTCCTCATAAAATAGGAAACATACTTTTGGAACCTTGAATGTGAACTTTTGGAAACTTGAATAATTTCTCAATTTGTTAACTTGGGATTCATGAATTTATCAAGGCTGACCATAAAAAGTATACTTCAATTTTTAAAAGAATTCTAGTTAAAAATAAATCACATTAATTCCCTTTAAAATACACCCCTCACACTTTCCTCATCATTCTTGCTACTTTCTGAAGCAGTTCTGGAAATCTTGCCTGAATATTTACAAGGTGTGATAAAAAAATACAGTGGCTACTGCTGCCAAGTGTCACTGAATGAATTGAAAGGCGGGCACTGCCGGGCGTGGTGGCGCATGCCTGTAATCCCAGCACTCGGGAGGCTGAGGCAGGAGGATTGTTGTGAGTTCGAGACCAGCCTGAGCTACAAAGTGAGCTTAAAGCCAGCCTGAACTGCATAGCGAGACCCTGTCTCAAAAAGACAAAAAAAAAAAAAAAAAAAAAAAAAAAAAAAAAAAAAAAAAAAAAAAAAAAA
>PVKA01017087.1:0-46519 GCA_004027165.1 Ctenomys sociabilis
AAGGATTTTTTTTTTTTTGCCTGCTCAGGATGCCTTCACGGCTGGTGTGATAAGGCATGAGGATCTGAGGATTGAACCATAGAATTCTGAGCCTGATTGCTTTGCTTCAGCAGGCACTTAAACAACTGAGCTAATGGGCAGCACCCTCCCCCCCCCAACCACCACTACTCAGTTCAGACAGTAGCATCACAGCAGTCACCAAGAAACAGTGCCTATCCAACAGCCTGAGGGCAGTGGGCTGCACACAGGTGACACTCATCAGCTCAGGCCAGGCTTCCACATCAACTAACCACGCAGTGGGGAGCCAGCAGCCTCACTCCACACCAGCAGGGGGGCGTCACTCATCTTTACCACCAATCCTGCCCCATACAAGGCTGGTGGGCAAATGCACATCTCAGGCCCAGGTGCACCCGCCTGCCACCTGGGGCTCCCGTTAACAGTGTACACAGAGCCCTAATCCAGGGTGCAGGCTCTGCCTCCCAGGGCCATGGTGGCTGAACTGGAAAGATGTGGATTGGGGCCCTTCTGTCAGCAATGAGCCAAAGGTCACCAGAGGAAGGCTTCTGGTGGAGACACATGGCCATGTATCTGCTTGTGCCCATCTCAGCTGAGGACCACAGTCCCTCAGGGGTTTTCTGTGACATACACAGCACAGACCATGGAGGCCTGAAGCTCCCTTCTGCAGGTGCTGGGGACTATTTGCTATCCAAGATCAGCCCAAGTGGACCACACGCCCATGGAGAGGCAGCCCAAGTGGACCACATGCCCACGGAGAGCCCAAGTGGACCACACGCCCTTGGGTTTATGTCCTCATTCATTAGACTTGGCATGTCTAGTGGTAGACAGCACATGACATGGGCTTGGAAATGGGGGTTCAACCTGGCTGCCATTGTAGAACAACCACCTCTCAATCCCACTGCCCACCCTGCCTCTCCTGAGCTGGGAAGACCCACATCATGGGTCTCTACACACTGCCAGCCTTCAACTCTGACACTGCTGGCAGCTCTCCCTGGGGCTCCAAGGAAGCAAAGACTGAAATGCTAATCACTAAGCTTTTGTTCTATAGGGTTTTCTTTGGTTTTGCTCTGAAAAGCTAATGGAAAAGGCTGCTGGGTTGGGCTGGCAACCCAATTGCTGACAGCTCAGCAGTCCAAAGCACTTGCTTAGGCAAGCTTCAGGGACTACAGTTGGATCCCCAGCACCAGAAGCTTTGCCAGCCTTACCCCCAGGGTGGGCTGAGCAGGCCCAAACAAATAAAACTAAATAAATAAAAGCCTGTTGGGTGTGGTAGTGCATGATGGTAATCACAGTGCTTGGGAGGCTGAGCAGGAGTGTTGACTCCAGTTTAAGACCAATGTGGGTTATATAGTAAGTTCAGGGCCAGCCTAAACTACAAAGTAAAGACCCTGTCTCAAAAATAAAAACTTAAAAGCACACCTATTTTCAAGATACCTAAAATAATAATGATAATAAAAAATAAGTGTTAAAAACCACATATGCTACAAAACCAGTGGTGAGATCTAGTCCCACCTGCAGATTCCATTTCTTCCTACTTCATTCTACTAACTTTCCAGGAGGAGCATTATTACGTTCAAAATCAGAAAGTAAACATGACAAAATGAAGTTCTGTGAGGTTTAATCAAAACTAGTTCAATCTAGTCATCACTCGACACTCCATGATTCACAGCAATGGCCCTGAATGACGAGTCCTCCCGCTGACTCCAAGGGTAGGAAACACCATCCCAGGCCGTGCTGCCCTGCGGCGCCCAGGCTGAGCACAGCTCCAGTCTCAGACATTCGTCCAGGGCCCACTCGTCTGCATGGCACCTGTGGGCACTAATGCAGGAGCTCGCACTCCTGCAGGAAGCGAGTCGCAGGAGCCTGTCCCCAGCCTTGGTCTGCCAGGCTGGTGCCACCTGGGCTCTGGCATCTTCACCCCTCAGTGCACACACAGGCGTAGCGCCCAGGCCTGGCAGCCTCCAAGTAGAGGCCTAGGTCCTGTCAAGAGTCCGGGTTTGAGAGGCCTCCTTGGTTTTCATCCAGCCTGGGCCGTTTTAGCTCTAACGGGCTGTCCTCCAGGTCTCCAGAGATCTCTAAAATATCAACAAATAAGAGGTTACCAAATATGAGCTAACATCTGAGCCAGGTGTGACAGCACACACCTGTGATACCAGCATTCAAGGGGCTAAGGCAGGAGGAGCACTGTGGGGCCAAGGCCAGCATGGAGACCTACACCAACTCCATCTCAAAGCAAACAAACTAAAACAAATAATAACAAAACAATAAGATCAAGCTGGCAACATTGTCACTTACCTGACTGAATTTCTTCAGTAGAAGAGGTAGGAACTATGCTGGCTGGGACAGAATTTGGTGGACTCTCTGTCTTCAAGGATATTAAGTTTATTCTCCTTGATTTAAAAAAAAGTAAACTCCTTAGTGTTAGACTCCTTAGGCAGATGACTCTTAGTGGGCCAGGAATTTTTATGTGTGATATTAAGTTTCAAAACAGCCAAGGAAATACATGTGTCAGCTGAACCTAGCATACCAGATGTGCTCACTCAGTCAGTGAGGGCTACATTCGCACACTACTCTCTAACTAAGGTGTGCATGCACAGCCAACTGAAATCAAAACCAGCCACCACCAGGCATGGTGCACACCTGCAATCTCAGCACTCAGGAGGCTATGGCAGGAGGACTGCTTCGAGTTCAAGGCCAGACTGAACTACACAACAAAATACTGTCTCAAAAAAAAAAAAAAAATAGGGCCTAGAAGATGGCTCAGTGGAATAAGTGCTTCCTTGGCAAGCACAAGGGCTTGAGTTCAATCCCTAGTCCACCAAAAAACAAAAAGAGAAAGACAAAAAAAGAGGAAAAAAAAAAAAAAGACTGGACATGGTGGCACACGCCTGTAATCCCAGCTCTTGGGAACCTATAAACAGGCAGATCACTAGGAGTCCAATAAAGTACTGAGACCCTACACACCTTGTAGACCCTTCCCTAAAATACAAAATAAATAAATAAAAATTTTAAAAACTCAAAGAACATATTCCCCTACCAGCACTCATGGGAGATTGAGACAGGAGGATCACTATGAGTCAGAGGCCAGTCTGGACTATGGAAACCTTGCCTCAGGAAACAAATAAACAAGAAAACAAAAACTCACAAAGCAGTATTTGCCAGGGTGCAGAAGCTGGAGGTTTAAAAAGAGCCAGGATGATCTCAAAGCATGGTGTCAGTCTGCCTAAAGGTCACATGCACACGGACAGACATCATGGGGGAGGCAAGTGTCCCTCTTGCCTCAGTCACACACATACATACGCATACACACACGCATGCATGCACCCCTCTCAGCCCCTCTGGAAGGCCAAGGCTGGGGAATCCAGCATAGGCCATGGCAGAACAATGATAGCCTTGATCTGACAGCAGGCCACTGGCTGCCTGCCACGAACCTATAGGAGCTGGGCCATTCCCTCAACCATAGCCATGTCCCACCTTGCCAAGGTCCTTACCGGGGTGTGGTCTTGCTCCAGGTCTGCAGGGTGTTCAGTGTGACCCTCCGGGATGGGTGCCCTTTTGTATTCTGCAGTGTTGCGTCCTCAGAAGGCCCTGGGGAGGGGCCCTTTGTACCAGGTGTCACTGCAGCTACATCCTTGATGGCCACTGAGGCCAGGGCTGGGGCCAAGGCCTGTCCTGCCTGCAATGGGGTCTCAGGAGGGCTGCTTGGCTCCTGTACTTTGGAGGCGGGAGTCCCCTCTGCAGGCCTGGGCCCAGGCGAAGAGCCCTGGTGGGTGTGACTCTTAGCTTTCTTCACTGTGTCCAGAGTCCTCGTGTGCAACACCGGCTTCTCTTTCAAAGGGATGCCAAGTTCGTCTTTCTCAAACGTCACAAAGGAGCAATACCCATCTGTGGATGAGATGGCCAGGAAGGTCCCGTCACTGGACCTTGAGTCCCAAAGGAGAAGAAAATGTTAGAGGCTTTTCAGCACCAACAGGCAAAGATTAAAATTAGATCCACGCCTATCACCAAGCACTAAAGTCAAAATGGATCAAAAATCCAAATATTAAAACAGGAAACACTAAATCGACTGGAGGATTTAGGCAGGTAGAAATCTTGAAGAGGTAGGGGTAAGACAGAGTTCATGAACAAAAACTAAATAGCATGGGAAATACTTCAAAGAATCAACAACTGGAACCTCATCTTATTAAAAAGTTTTTCACATCAAAAGAAATCACCAGGGGCCGGGGAGATAGCTAAGTGGAATAAGCGCTTCCCTGGCAAGCGCAAGGACCTGAGTTCAATCCCTGGTTCTGTAAAAAAAAAAAAAAAAAAAAAGCAGAAATCACCAGTGGGGTGTGGTGGTGCACACTTGTAATCCCAGCACTAGCAAGACTGAGACATGAGGATCATGTGAATTCAAGACCAGCCTGTGCCTGAATGAGACTTTGTCTCAAAAAGAAAAGAAAAGGGCCAGGGAGATGGCTTATTAGAATAAGCACTTCAGTGGCATGCGCAAGGGCTTGAGTTCAATCTCCTGTTCTGCAAAAAGAAAAAAAAAAAGACAAAGAAAAAAGAAAAAATCACCAATAGAGTGAAAAGAAAACCCACAAATTGGGAAAAAATTTTAGCCAACTGTCCTCAGACAAAAGACTTCTATCTAGAATATATAAAGAATGTAAGGGCTGGGGAGATAGCTCAGTAGCTTAAGTGCTTGCTTGGCAAGCACAGGGTCCTGAGTTCAAACCCTGGTACCACCAAAAAAAAAGAATGTAAAAAAATTTAAGATGCCCAAAATTTAAAGACCCAATCCCAAAAAAAGAAAAAAAGGGAATCTGAGAAGAATATACACTTCTTCAAGAAATACCAATGGCAAATAAATATATAAAAAATGTTCAACATTAGTCATCCAAGAAATACAAATTAAAACACTTGAGATTCTATCTCACCCCAGAAAGAATAGTTATCATCAAGAAATTAACTGATAACAAATGCTAGAGGGGCTATGGAAAAAAGGAACCCTTGTCGGTGGGAATGTAGTCTAGTATAACTACTGTGGAAATCAATAATAAGATTACTCAAAAAAATGGGATAATAGGTTCCATTAAACCCAGCTATTCCCCTTCTGGATATCTTTTCAGAGAATTAAAAACATCATACCACAGTGATGTATGTGCACGCTTGTTTATAGCAGCACAATTTGTAATAGCTAAATCTTAGAAACCCAAAAGCCCATCAACCAAGGAATGGATAAAAAAGATAAGGTATTTTTATGCAGTGGAGTATTACTCAGCCATAAAGAAAAACTCAAGGCTTTTATAGACAAATGGATGCAACTAGGGACCATACTCATAGTGAAATAAATTAGACCTGCATGTATAAACATTGTATTGTCTCCCCAGGGTAAGAAACTGAAAGAATATTAAAAAAAAAAAAAAAAGTACAATAGATACTGTGTAAGGGAAGAAACTGCTCAAAAGGAAAATATAACTGGGAAGAGGGGAAGGCAAAATGAAGGACAGGATATATACACACAAGATACTAAGATAACTGTACTACTAATTTCTCTTAGTTTACTGAAAGACAGTGTTTCTATTCCTTGATCAATCTTACAACCCTGTATCTGGTGATCTGAGCAACTACTTTGAAGATGACAATATGCAATATAACAACCACTGTTAATTTCCTATCACCTTGTTTTAAAAATCTGTATAGTTTTTATTTATTTTTGTCTTTAAAATAAAACTTAAATTTTTTTTTTTTTTTAAAGGTAGAGCCCTTCTCAAAGTCTGCAGCCTACAACACTGCTGGGACCTTGTGGGAAAAAACAGGAGCTTAGGGAGCTCAGGAGCTTTCTGGAAGGTGAGGTCACAAGCCAGTGGACACACGCTGGGGGGGACTCTCACAGAGCTGGTCCAGACCCACCTCAGCATCCCAAGGCACCAGCCACAACCCATCAATGTGCACCCAAGGCAATATGGGGTGACTGCTTCCCAAGGTAAAGAGAAAATTCTAAGAAGGGAAAGAGGTGTGAATGACCAGAAGCAGAGAGCAAGGGACCAAGCCTCAGAAGCAGAGGACAAGGGATCAGGCCTCTGCTAGAACTGAGCCACACCAGACACTGAGGTCCTGTGGGGACAGCAAGGAGGGTCAGGCACAGGGTGTACCCCTGGGATGGGCCAGGCAGGCAAGGGCTTCCTCCAGAGGACCTGGTACACCCCTAAATGAGCAGCAGTCCCCAGGCCTCTGCTCCATTCACCCAAGTTTGATTATTTCCTCTCACCCCACAGAACAATGTAAAGGGCATCAAAAGCAGCACTGCAGCAAACTGGACATGGCCTCCCTTTCAAGTAGATGCCTTGCACAAATGGGGCCAAAGCCACCGTTTGTCAGGAAAGGCCTGTGCCCAGCTCTGCCAGGCAATGCCACTGTCCCCAAGGCTACTCACCAGGAAATGTCACTGAGTGTGTGGTAGTGGATGTTGGACACGTAGCCAAAGGGGAATGGCTGCTGGGTGTCATATAGCAGCACGGAGTCCTCAGAGGCCACTGCGAAAACGAGACGATAGGGCAAGCACACCAGTTCCCTGGCTGGCTCCTGTGTGACTCTGTCTGCAGGGGAGACAGCAAAGGAAAGTGGCAGGCACAATGTCTGAGGGAAATGAGCTTCCCAAAAGCCCTCTCCCAAGGTGATGTAAGGGACATCCTTTTACCCAAAGTTCAATTCTTATGTTATATGTATTAATTAAAGAAGCATATGGAGACCAGTGAGGACAATGTGTGGAAACAAAAATCATGGGCAGTGAGGGCCAAAGGAAACAAAAAGGCAAAATGAGAGAAGAGCTGGGTGTGATGGTGCATGCCTATAATTTCAATACCCAAGAGGTTAAGGCAGAGAATCACCTTGAGTTCAAGGACAGCCTGGGTTAGAGAGGCCCAATTTCAAAAACCAAAACAAAAATAAGTCAAAAGAAACAGAAATTAATCTCACAGGTCACTTTCTGATAAGGAAAAACAGAAACATTCTATCAAATGACATTTTACTGCTTTTTTAATTAATCATATTCATTCATATTAAGAATGAATATGTTAAAGACATCTTTTGCCTCCAACCATGGAGAAACAGACTGAATTCACCCTGTGACAGGTACTCTGGACTGTTTACTGAGTTGAGAGCCACTAAGGGGACTAGTGCGGCACATACTGGGTGAGTCTGAATGGGTTTCAGGCAGGATCCAGGCACTCGGCTCTCCTCTCTCGTGCGAGCCCTGCTCTGCTCCACCACGATGCTCCTGCCTTGGACTCCCAGTTGAAAAGATGGAGCTGGGAGCTGGGCAGGCCAATGTGACTGAGATTCAAAGGTGGGTACTCCAGGAAGCCTCAGCTTCTGCCCAAGTCACCAGCTGAGCAAGCACAGACCACGGCATCCCGAGGCTGAAGGGACAATCCCTACAGCTCCTGTTGCACGGGGCAGTGGTGAGAGCTTGCAGAAGGCTCTGCCCACAGAGTGGAGAAAACCAGCACTTGCCCAATGATGCTGTGATCCCATTCTGTAAGACTTAAAAGCAAGGACCCAGAGAATCAAAGTTTCTAAGTAACTTACCTGCATCCTTAAAAAAAACAAAACTATTAAGGTACTTGTAAGAATGAAAACAGCCATGTCCATTCAGGTAAATCCCAATGTCTGGTTTTGGATCAAAAATGACTTAAGATTGAAACTGTCTTATTAATTGGTTTTAAAACTGTCTCACTGCTATTTGTTTCTCAATAAAATTAATTTTTAAAAAAATGACCAAGGCGGCACAAAAGAAATATTACCTACAATGAGGAGGAATAAACAAACTAAAGTCAAGCTCCTATACACAAAAACATGAGTTATTGTTCAGCAGTCCCTCCCTATTGCATGGTTTGACTTTTGTGGACTCACTGTTTCATGGGTTTCCAAAAAATATTAATCTAAATTATTTATCACAGATTTTTTGCTACATTGTTGGATTTTGCAAAGGGGATATAGTACTATATATGTACTTATATGCATAGTATTTATGGTTTTAATGATTTTTGCCTAAAATTTTTAAATATATATTTAAAAAATTATAGCAGATTATAGTATTAAATTAAAATAAAATACATGTTTACAATGTGTATTTCTTTAGCAGATGATATACTGTACAGTATATGTGTGTTATCAAAATTACCTAGATTCATGACTTTAGAAATGGTTAAGAACATTAGAAGTGCTTAAAAAAAAAAAAAAGAACAGGGCCAGGGAGATGGCTCAGTAGAATAAGCACTTGCCTGGCAAGCACAAGGCCAAGTTCAATCCCCATTACCACAAAAAAAAAAAAAAAAAAAACAAAGAACAAACAAACAAACAAAAAAAAAACCACACAGGGTCTCACGATGAAGCTTGGGCCAGAGATCAAACTTGGGACCTTATGTTTGCCAGGTAGGTGCTTATACCTCTGAGCTATCTCCTTTGACCTTAGAAGTGTTTTTTAAAGAGTTGGAAAGGTTTATAAGAGTGTGGGAAGGATTTATAAAGCCTTAAGATATATAAAAATACTAAAATAAATGTCACTACTTAGCCGATTTTCACTTATGGGGGGTGGGGAGAAGGCCTGGAATGTAACTATATTTTGTATGTTTAAAAAAACAAAAAGAAGGAAACAAGTTAACTAGAAAAACTGCAGCATCACAGAAGGAAAACATAATAGGAAAGATTAGTGAAAGCAGAACATAGCTCAGAAGCAGAAAAGTATAAAAATGGAGGTATATAAAGTAAAGTCATATTAATATACTGAGCTGTGAAAGGCTCAAAGTCAACAACTTCTGTGGATAACCCACTTCTATTGTGGACTGCTGATCTGCGTTGGATTGTTTTATTCAAAAATATATATATAATTAGTTATCCATGTTTTGAAAAATCTGTAACATATGTATTGTTCATGTCATTTTTTTCTATTTGTTTTTGCTTCCATTTTTCACTCAAGTTACAATACAAATAATTTTTTTTTTTTTTTTTTTGTCTTTTTTGAGACAGGGTCTCCCTATGCAGTTCAGGCTGGCCTCAAGCTCACTTTGTAGCTCAGGCTGGTCTCGAACTCATAACAATCCTCCTGCCTCAGCCTCCTGAGTGCTAGGATTACAGACATGCGCCACCATGCCCAGCCTAAATTTTTTAATAAATAAATAAATATATAAACTCTAAAAAAAAGGAGAAGAGTTATGGGAATACTTCCAGAAGATAGAGGAGCAAAAAGAAGCAACAAGTCATACTGTGTAAGATTTGGAATCCAGACACTCACAAATAACAACTCAGGTTTAAAAAAATAAATAAAGAGATTGGAATGTATAAAACGATGTGCTTTTTATGGAAAGAAGTACTCTGACATAAAGAGGCATACATGTGAGATATATAGGTAAATGGATAAAATTTGAAATCATACTTTTAAGTGAAATAAATTGGACATACATGTTTAAAAAGAAAAAAAGAATATAGTTTAAAAAATTCCAAAAAAAACCCCCAAGAAATATAAAACTGAAAAAAGAACAAAGTATCAATAAGCCACAGGACAGCTTCACTGGGCTACATAGGTGGGTGGTTGGGCATTAACCATTATCTGAAGAAGAAAGAGAAGACTTTAAGCACTTAATAAAGTCCCAAATCTGATGAAAACCATAAACTCAAGATCTAAGAAAGCTACTCAAAAGCAAGAGGCCTCTTGCTTAAATCCAGTGATTAAAAAAAAAGCTTTGGGCTAGCCAAATAGCTCAGTGGATTGAAGTGCACAGGCACACACAGGCCTCCCTGTGTCTGCCATTCCGGCCTGCCCCTGGGGCACGCAGAGACAGATACGTGGTGGTGCACCTATAATCCCAGCTCTTGGGAAGCTGTGAACAGGCAGATCACTGTGAGTTCAATCTAGTAGTGAGACCCTCAACACCCTGTAGAGCCTTCCCTAAAACACACCCACATGAGAGAGAGAGGGAGAGAGAGAAAGAGAGAGAGAGGAAGGAAGGAAGGAAGGAAGGAAGGAAGGAAGGAAGGAAGGAAGCACTTCAAAGCCAGCCTGAAGGGAAAAGAAAAGTTTAAGAAAGAAAGAAAGAAAGAAAGAAAGAAAGAAAGAAAGAAAGAAAGAAAGAAAGAAAGAAAGAAAGAAAGAAAGAAAGAAAGAAAGGAAGGAAGGAAGCACTTCAAAGCCAGCCTGAGGGGAAAAGAAAAGTTTAAAAAATACAATTCATATATAATTTTACCATGCAGAAAACTGATCATGAATGACATTTGACCAGTAGGAAATCTAGGAGCCAGTGCACAGCACTTTAATGCAGCACTCAGGAGTTAGAGGCTGAGGCAGAAGGATCACCCCAAGTCTAAGGACAACCTGGGCTACAGGGTGAGTTTGAGGCCAGCCTGAACTACCTAGTGAGACCGTGTCTCAAAACCAACAAACACACAAACATATAGATCCAATGATATAGAAATGAAAGTAGAATGGTGAGAGTGGCCACCCAGAGGACAGGGAGATAGAGAGGACACGGAGAGGTTGGTCCATGGGTCCTAAGAATTGTGAGTACTACAGGATGTCTATATGACTCAAGTACCCCACAATCATGTACTATTAAGTGTTGATAAAAAAGGGAAAATAAACTGAATCAAACCCACACACTCCACTCCTCCAAACCAGGCAGGGTCTTGGAGGGTCATGCATGTCCTACTGAAGGTCCTAGTACCTGATTCTGCCACCGGCCTCAGCTCAAAGTAGACTGGACAGCAGCGCACAGCGAGTGTCGCCTTCCCAGGACATGGAAGGTGGGCAACCGGCCTAGGAGAGTAACCAAGTTTAGAAACAGGCACAGCTACTCAGTGAAGCCAAAGGGTACCAGTTCAGTCCCTTGCTCTCTGGCTCACCTTTTCAAGTTCTTCCTGGAGAACACATAGGTGGTGTTGGTGACATTTTCCCCAGATTCTACACATCCAGCTGGGAGGCAGAAGCAGGAAAGGGAAGTCAGGGTTAGCGCTCACTGTCCCCTAGAAAGTGCAAGAGCCTCCCAGTCTGGTTAGGGAGACATCTTTTTCCTAACCCTGTGTTGCTTTGCTGGATAGTATTTTGTGACAAATCCAAGTGTATGTCACTGCCTGGTCTCCCTCCTTGAGTTCCACTCCCCAGCATTTCTACCCAGGGGCTCACAGCCCTGGGGACCCAGGAAGAACACAAAGTGGAGGCTTACTGCCAGGCATCTCATCCAAGAACCCAGGCAAACACCTCAGGAGAAGCCCAAGACAACACTGGCACCCAGGCTCTGACCTTGCGTGACACTGAAGGCCAAGTGACTCTGAACCTTTCTCATCTCTCAGAGCTAGCCCCGGCTGCCACCTCTGGCCTCCTGCACACCCTGTCCTTGTCCAGGAAAGCTCATGTGACAGTACCTCCTCAGTCTCCAGCTGGACCCAGAGCCACAAGACTGCCACACAGGCTCCTGAAAACACCTCCTTTTCCATGTTCCTATCTCTTGACATGTATGTGTATAACTTCACATGTGACCACTTCATATTTTAGGATTAAGAGCTTTTTGCTATCATTCCTCTCTTGTTTTGGTTTTTTGTTTTAGGGGGATTTTTGCTTTTTTGAGATGGGCTCTCACTGTAGTTCAGGCTGACCTTGAACTATGTAGCCCAGAATGGCCTTAAATTCAAGGCAATCCTCCTGTCTCAATCTTTTAAGTCCTGGGATAACAGCTGGGTATTACCACATACCTGTCACTGGGTTTAGTATATCACTTCTAATAAAAAAAACTTTTAGTAAATAATTCTAGTTAATAATGTAAGCAACTACTTTCTCTTAGATAGAATTCCCCAGCCCAAGCCCATGTGCCGCCCCAGCAGAACTTGCCAAAGGCCATGAAGTCCTCTATACTACCTAGCCCCTCCTCCACCCATGCATGCCTAGCCACACTTCAACTGTCCAACCCTGCTGTGTCACAGGCTGTTTCAGAAGGAAAAAAGAGGAAAACAAGGGTGGTTCTGTCTTTGTCTTTAGAACTGACCTCTGTACACATAGCTACTGAAAAATTTCTCTTAAGAGCTAACTGTCCCATATGGTAGTCTTGCAAATCCCCAACTTGGCTGAAGATTAGAATCACTTTCAGTTATTTTTAAAATTCCAAGAGCCAGGCCCACCCACCCCAGGCCAGTGAAACCACCACTTCCAGGGAGCAGACACAGTGGCAGCGGCTTTTCCAAGCTCCCCTGGGGCTGCCATGGGCACACTGGGCTAAGCTGCAGTGCCACATAGCACGTGCTGAGCCGCCCACTCAGAACCCAGAGCTGCCGACCTGGGGTGAGAAGCAGGGACCCGTCGGGCGTGAAGCTGAGCCTTCGGAAGAAGGACTTCATGCTGTCATCGTGGAACATCCGGTAGCTTCTGGCCTATGGCACAGGAGGTGGAAACCTCAGTCCAGACCTTTACTCCCACAATGAAGGCTTACTGGTTGGGACTAAGTAAATGAAACTGAAACCTACTGCAAACCAAATCATGACGGAAGACTGCAGGAGCAAGCGCTCCCAAGGGCTGAGCACTCGCTGTGTTCAGTGAGTCTGTATGTGCAGGGCTGGGAGTGTGAGTGGTGTGGTTCTATGGCTGTGTATCATTTTAAAAGTATAAGGACACACACATTGTCAACCTTGACTTATTTGGAAAGAACTCGCAGGAACATGACATGGAAACCTTTGCTTGTTACTTCTGGGTACACATTTAGAATTTCCAAGAGAATAAACACTTTAAAAAAGAGAATGGGGGGGGAGCGACAGGCTGGGGAGATAGCTCAGTAGAATAAGTGCTTGCCTGGCAAGCACAAGGGCCTGTGTTCAATCTCTGGTTCTACCCCCACCCCCCAAAAAAAAATGGGGAATGGGATGATTTAACTAGTCATCACCTTCTCAAACATTTTGAACATTCATGTACAACTCAGTATTGAGTGCTCTAGGACTGGCTCCTTAGCCTGCTCCTTCAGACCTGTCCCTTTCCTCACTACCAGCCACCTCCCCAATGGGAATCTTGCCCCACCCCCAGAAACCCTGTCTCCATACAGACCAGCCCCAGACTGGCTGAGCCTTGTACTAGTGTGATGTCTGTTCCCTGAGACCAGAGTCTTCACTGTGAGGACGGGTGGGGAGCTCACGCCTCCCCCAGGTTCCTATAAAGGAGAAGAGTGTGCAGCTCATACCTCTCCTTCAGTGCCAATGCCAGACAGCATTTTGGAAACATTAAAAGCCACGCGTTTCTTCTGTGTGCTGTACACACGCAACACTCTGAAGAAAGAGCAGAAGTGCAATTTTCGTCTTCTAGCGAATGAATTGTTTCACAACCACTACTGACTAGACAGTGCTGAGCCTGCACAACTACTACGGGAGACACTGGGTCATGATTTTAGTTCTATTTATGTGTTATTCAATATTTCAGTTTCGCAAGTAGGCCCCAGTTTAGGCCTCATCTTATTTTTTAGTTCCTAGACATTCAGCCCAGAGGCAGTCAGTGTAACTGGGGTTTGTTTTGTGCTGAACAGTCTCACTTATGGACAAGACCTCTGAGACTAAGACAAACACGGCAGGCAACTCTGGCTAGGTCCCAGCATTCCTACCAGACAATCAAACTGCATTATTCCTGGTTGCCTGAAGAAAAACAAATCATAAAATAAAGAGCACTCAGAATTTCTACGAAAATAAACATTACTATATGTTGCTTTTATCCCAGGGCTATATTAAACTCAATTTTTAAAGTAAAAGTAATTAATAAATATGCAAAAGGGACATTTTGTTAAATAATATAAACTATTTTTTCAAAAGTGCATTTATGCCAACAAACAGAGCAATGACACTTCCTTTCAGAAAACAAAAACCATTGGGGGCAGGTGGCAGGGCCTTCACCCTGACCCACATCCTGGACCCTTTAACTTTGAGACAGGATCTCAAAGACAAAAACAGTTCACGGAATACTCACATACCTGTCACAGCTCAGCGTAGCCACATATTGACCTAGAGGATCCCAGGTTACACCCTGTACGTAGCTTTTATGTTCATTAAAAATTGAAATCTTTTGTCCTATGAAAAACAACAAGAAAAACCCCACCATAAAAGCATTAGCAAATCTTACTCAGGCATCAATTTGTAACTGACTTAAAAATGACTCCCTCTATCCCACCCATCATGAGGCACAACAGAGGCTTGGCACTGTGCCCAAAAGATGGCTCACCCAGCAGGCAAGGGGGGGGGATAGACACACACATAGCTGTCCCTGGGCAAGGACTGCACATCAAAAGCCCAAGGAAGATGAAGAGGAAAAGACATGAGCAGCACAGAGGAGCAAACTTTGCTCTCCAGGATCCCCAGGAAAGGGGTTGTGGACAGTAGATGCAGGATACTGTATGACAGCTGAGCTAGCACCCAAGGCTCAGCCCAGCAGCTGAGACTGCTAACGGGGCTGGCAGAGGCCCAGAACATTGCAGTCAGGGGAAGGAGCCACAGCAGAGATCCCATGTGTAACGTGGGAGCTCAGGGCACAGGCCACCGGGAGCCCCAGCTCGGTTGGGGTCTGCATTCTAAAGATACGCCTGAGCCTGGGAGAAGACAAAAAGCATCACCAGTTAGGAGGTGACAGAGCAGTCTGGAGTCCGCCATAGGCATCGACAGGAACATTAACAGGGGTGGCAAAGAGCTGGGCATGATGGCACATGCCTTAATCCCAGCAGTTGAGAGTTTAAGGTCAGGCTGACATAACTCTGCCTCAAAAAATTAAAAATAGGGATGGCAAAGAGCCATTGGGGAAAGTATTTAGGAGAAAATGCTAGCAGCACACAGAGATTATTTGCAGAAGAAAAGGATATTAGGAAGCCTTTGCTGCCTTTTAGTGATTTACATCTTGACATAAATTGTGCACAGGATCTTGATTTCATATATGTACTTAAGATCAGGACTTAGGCTTTTCTTTTTATTTTTCATCTTTATTTTATTTTATTTATTTATTTTTGGTGGAACCGGGGATTGAACTCAGGCCCTTGTGCTTGTCAGGGAAGCGCTTATTCCACTGAGCCACCTCCCCGGCCTCTCTTTATTTTTTAATGAGCAGAATATATTTATCGGGGGAAAGAAAGCTTCTGTCCAAGAGAGGGACAGAAAGGGGGTCCCTGAGTGGGTGGCCCCTGGTTATTTTTGATGGTGCTGGGGATCGAACTCAGGAACTTGTGTGTGCAAGGCAAGAACTCTATCTTCTGTGTTCCTTTCTTGTATATGAAATACTGTTCAATGACACCCTTTACCTGGGATTCGCTGCTACGATCCTTAGCCACTGTGCAGTGGCACCAAGCACTTGGCAATGGGTTTTCTCTGTCAACGCTCACAGTGGCCTAGCAGTTCCCTAAGTCTCCAGCTATAGTCAGTCTGAATTGGGTCAACTTAGTGTCTGGCTCAAAGATTCCCCACCAAGCTGACACACGAGGCTGAGAGGAGCAAAATGCATCTACCAAGCCGCTACTTCTGCAACTACCTGCCCGAAACCCTGTCATCACACCAAATGCATTGTCTTCTACCTACTAAAGGTAGCAGGGAGGCTTCCCATGTCTCCCCAGATAACACAGGAGAACGCTGAGCTACTGATCACTGACCACACTGCAGGGCTCTGTGATGGGCACCTTCACTCGGGAAATGATAAGGGGACTTAACTCACTGTCCCAAGTCCTTCGTGGTCCTCAGAAACTCCTCCCACTATGACAGCCCTTGGTCCTTCACATGTGCTAACCCTCTGTCACCTGCTGCCCCAGCCTGTTGCCTATTGGCCTCTGGGCTCTTCTTTCTGCCTGTGAAGCACAGTTAGAAGGGTGACACAGCTGGGTGTCACAGAACCCAGAAGGACAGACTGTGGGCTGGAGGAAGGGGTGCAGGGGGTGCAGCACTATTCCGCCTCCTTCCATCCTACTGGCTGCTTGAGTAGGGACAGAGGAAACCCTGGAAAACAGCCAGACGTGGGGACTCAGGAACACTGGCTGTGGCATCTACTGTGGTAATTGCCCATGCAGCAGGCTCATCAGTGGTGCAGACACTGCCCACTTTGCTTCTCTCCTGAAGTGGTCACTGGATCCCACTGATCACACTGATGTACACAACACCACTTTCACTATCATCAGCTGCAAGGTCACCTGCAGCTCTAAACTCTAAGCAGGAACCCGCTTTGTGCTGTCCTCACCCCAAGCATGGGAGATCTGCCTCTTGTGGGTACCAGTGATGCCACAGCTCTAAGGCCACCAAAATGAAACTGGACCTATGACCTATGGGACAAACCTCTCTCCTGTGACCAGACACTATTTTGGTTCACTGAAGAAATTCTTCATGTTACTCTGTGTGTGCATACGGTAGTGGAGATTGAACCCAGAGACTTCAAACTGAGCTACATCTTCAGCCCTTTTTTACTTCTGAAATAGGGTCTTATACTAAGTGGCCCAGGCTAGGCTCAAACTTGGGATCCCCCTGACTCAGCCTTTGAGTGCTGAGATTATAGACGTTCACCACAATGCCTCAAGAATGCCTTCAGTTTTTTAGAAGACATTTATAATATTCTTCCCCTCAGGAGAATCAAAAACTCACTAGTTACCTTTACTAACATCCCATATGATGGCTGTGTTGTCCACAGAAGCAGAAGCCATTAAAGTCCCATCAGTTGTCCAGCTAATGTCACATACGTCTTCTAAGTGACCCCTATAGCCCAAAGAGAAAAATAAGCCATGAATGTCTCAAAACAGGCAAAAGTTATTAAACACTTAAAATCAAGGTAAAATCAAGGACCATGCACTAGAATGAAAGTCTAGAAATGTCCTCTAGAACTGTACTGGCTTTAGCTATTAATTCCTTTGAAGGATATGCACAACTTTAAACCAGCTTCATTTTTTGTTATTGTTATTTTATGAGGCTGGCCTCCAACTCACTATGCAGCCCAGGCTGGCCTCAAACTCACAGTAATCCTCCTTCCTCAGCCTCTCAAGTGCTGGGATTACAGAACAGGTTTACGTTCACTGTCAGAAACTAAGGATTTTTTGCTGGGCATGGTGGTGCAAGCTTGTAATCCCAGAACTCGGGAGGCTGAGGCAGGAGGATTGTTGTGAGTTCGAGACCAGCCTGAGCTACAAAGTGAGCTTAAGGCCAGCCTGAACATGTAGTGAGACCCTGTCTCAAAAAGCCAAAAAAAGGAAAGAAACTAAGGATTTTTTTTTTTTTTTTTGCAGAACCAGGCATTGAACTCAGGCCCTTGCGCTTGCCAGGGAAGTGCTTATTCCACTGAGACAGCTCCTTGGCCCAGGATGTTTTTTATAGCAGAAACTAAGCAAGCATATTTTCATCCTTTACTTTCTTATGTATGGGTAAAAGTTTTAAATTAAATATAAAGGTGAAAAGATCTAGTCTGAGCCAGATGTAGTGACATATCCTGTAATCCTAGCATTTGGGAGGCTGAAGCAGGAGGATCACTGTCAGCCACATAGTAAGACCCTGTCTCCAAAAAAAAGGTGGGTGGGGGAGACATTCAGTGTTGTATAACCTATTCAGTTTGTAAAAATCAATCACCCACAGGTTCCCCCCAACATTACCTCAGGGTTTTCACAACAGTCCAGTTCTCCTTATTCAGCTGAGCCTCATCCTCATCCTGGAAAACAACCTGCTCTGGCTCCTTGTTGTCATTCACTTTCCACAGCAGGATGATGGCATCTGGAGAGAAACGGCCTCAGTGAGCAGCCTTGCTCTTGCCACAGCTCTGCACACCTGCGGGGCTGCGCACTGAACAACCATGCTGCAACAGGATGCAGTGGCTTTGAGAGGCAGCTTCCAAGGGCCTTGGAGGAAAAACAGCTCCACCTTCTGAACAAGGCTCTAGAAACAGCAAGCCCCAATAGGCCAGAGCCCTCCCTGCTCAATCACCTGAAACAAAGGGCTCCAGAACCTGGAAATGTCACTTCCAAGTGTCTGACTATGTTCCCAAATCTACAGCGAGAACTAGAAAGTTGTTCTGAAACACAAAAGCTGCAACAAGGACACCTTGAGGCCCCATCATCCTCTGGAAAATGGGGACCAGAGTCGGGTGTGGTGGCACACACCAGTAATTGTGGCATTCAGCACTAGGGCATGAGGGATCACTGTGACTTCAAGATTAGCCTGGGCTCCACAAGGAGTTCAAGGCGATCTAAGAATACACCTATCGCTTCTCGGCCTTTTGGCTAAGATCAAGTGTAGAATACACCTACCTCAGAGGGCTACTACAGGAACTAAAGGATTATCAACAGGGGGACATATGCCCCATAGTAGTGCTAGTTAACAGTATCAGCAGACACTCGGCCAGATGCTGCTGTGACCTGAGCATGATAACTGCCCTCATTTTGACTAGCACTTACCATGTGACCTACCCACCACACCTGGCTCCCATCCTGGGGAGAGGGGCACAAATGAGCAGGCGAGGTAAATGGACATGCACACCCCACACTGAATGAAATGCAATCCCCACTGCACATCACACCTGCCAATGTGCCTGAGATGCAGTGGTCCTGACATGTTCTTCCTGTGCTGAAGGCCCAGAGACTTTGGAAAGTGACAGCTGTCCTATTCAAGTTCTTAAGGGATGGCCTGTGCCCACCAAGGACTCCCTCTCCTTACCTTTCCCAGTGTGACTAAGAACAATCTGATCCTTTTTCTTTCTCCTACAAACAAAGCCTAAGATTCCCAGCTGGGTGTGGTGGTGACACCTGCAATCCCAGCTCCCCAGGACACTAATACAGAAAGATTCCAAGTTCAAGGCCAGTCTAGGAAACTGAGTATTGTGGATATAGCTCAGTGGTGGTAGAGCACCCTTGGGTTTCATTCCCAGTATTACAAACAGAGTATCACTGAGATTCCATTTTGTACTGCTTTCTAGACTGAATGGTAATGGCTTATACTTACATATAGTTTTATCCTATGTAAACATAGTCAGAAAATGTGAATGAATCTAATCTCACCAAACAAGCACAAATCACAAGGCCATTCATTCCCAAAGCCAATTAATTAGACTCAGGGTCACCACAGACTTTAAGGCCAGAACTCTTACTGTGTGACCTCAACTAGCCTTGGGGTACAAGTGGGAAAGCATGCTGTTCTCCATCCTCATCAATGTACTTCCCAACATGTCATTGCACTAAACCCAATGACAGATGGAATGCAGCAGTGACATCGCAAATAAAAAGCATATCCTGCTTCTGCTGGGGGTGGTGGCACACCCTGTAATCCCAACACTCTCAAAGTGAGGGCAGGAGGATCATCATGTGTTCAATTCCAGCCTGAATTGTGGGCTACATAGTGAGTTCAAGCCCAGCCTAAAGTACATAGTGAGACCCTGTCTCAGAAAAAAAAAAAAAAAGAGCATATACCGTTTAATTCTCATTATTTAAGACACACAGGTATCTGGGTTTTTTTTGTTTTGGCGGAACCAGGGATTGAACTCAGATCCTTGCGCTTGCCAGGGAAGCTCTCAATCTACTGAGCCATCTCCACAGCTCCTGGTATCTGGTTTTCTAAAGGACCTCTGAAGTACAGTAATACTCACCATCTCCTCCTGATGCTAAAATTTCTCCACTTGGAGAAAAACGCACAACATTGACAGCTTTGGTGTGACGAGCAAGATTAGACAAAAATTCCACGATGGCTTTTCCATCTGGTCCTTTCTCTACCTTCCAGATCTGTTAATATCAAAACATGCAACTGAAAAATACATACTGAATACTTACAATCTTGTATGTACTGATATACTTCCATGCTTGTTTTTGGTAAGAAAATTCAATTTTCTTTGTGAAACAAAATGTGAAACATTTGCCTTTTTAAAATGTAAACCAAAGCTGGACACACTGGCATACACCTGTAATCCCAGCCCTCCAGAGGTGAGGCAAGAGGATGGCTGAGAATGAGGCCAGCCTGCCTGCATAATGAGACCCTGTCTAAAGAAAGAAGGAAACAAAGAAAGGAAAGAAAGAGCAAGCAGGTAAGCAACTCTTTAACTTTCATTGTTCACACAGGCTGAGAATTTAACATTCTAGGCCAGATGACAAAGCACTTTGAATTTGCTGACATTAGTTTTAAATAAAGGAATGAAGCTGGACATGGTGGTGCACACCTCTAATCCCAGCACTTTGGAGGCAGAGGCAGGAGGATCACCATGAGTTTGAGTCCAACCTGGGCTATATAGCTAGTTCAAAGTCAGCTTGGCAATACAGAGCAAGACCTATGGCTCCAAGCAAGGCTTTCCATCTCTGCTCAACTTACCCTGACTGCGGTATCCACCCCAGCAGACGCCAGTCTGTGGAATTTCCCTGCTGTGGTGTACTGGAAATCTAGGCTGTAGACCGGCTCCTTGTTGTGCCAGGCTATTTCACACGTGATGACTTTCATCCTCCTGAACTCTGGGTGGGAGAAAAAAATCCCTCAGGCTTCGCACTTTCTGCAAAGACAGAAGGCTTAAAGAATACCAGTACTAAATTAGATGGAATATTACAGCACCAAATTGAGTGCCTGAGTTGGAGGGTGAGGGTGAGCAGAACCCTGCCAACCTGTAAGATGATGCTCACCGTGCTGAGCTGGGAGAAGAGCTAGTGACCATCTGATACGAACATCTCCAAGCCCCACCTACAACGTTTCCTTGAACCCTGCCTGTCATGCCCCACTTGAGGTCTGACCTGGTGCATCCAGAAAAGCTGAAAAGTCATCCTAATAAACGCAACCCAGAATGCTGGGTTCCATGGGAAGCACCGCCCAATTTAGTACAGTAGACAGCTTCTGGAGGAGGGGTCACTGAGGAGGGGGCTTCCTGGAAAGCCAGGGTTGCGGAGAAGAGGGGATTCCTAGAAGGAAAGTTTCCTGGAGGAAGGGGTCACTCAGGAGGGGTCTCCCGGAAGAGGGGGTCTCACGCGGACGGAGGGCGGGATCGCGGGCCGGATCAGACCCCTGAGCGAGAGGTTGGCTAGGGCCGAAAGCAGGAAGCTGCGCTGGGCCGGCGCCAGGCGAGGCCGCACGCCCGCACGAGCGCCGTTCCAGGGTTAGCCCAGCACCGGAAGCCGGCCCTAGACGAGCAACCCCCTCCAAGCTCGGTAGGGAGGCGAGTTCCGAAAGGAGAAGGTGGCCAGTCCGGGAAGCAGTACCTGCACGGACACCGTAGCTCCTGAGAACCGCCACCTCCCGCTGCCGCGCGCTGCTTCCCGCCTGCCGCAGGCCCTGCCCCTGCGCGGGCGGGACATAGAAGACACCACGCCTAGTTGTAGGCGGAGCTCGGGAGACGCCAGGTCTTTTGGGACTCCGGCTTCTCGGGAGCAGAACCTGGGCCAGCGCTGCATGTAGATTGGAATCAGGGCAGCTTTTTCCTAGTTCCCGCAGACCCACGCATTGGTACAAGAATGGATGAGTCCACTGACCCTTCTGTCCGACCGTTTATTCCCTTGTTGGTTCATTCTTTCAGCATTCATTTACTGAGCATCTGCTAGATACTGAATCCTGTGCTGGCGCTGGAGAACCTATGGTGAATGAAGCTCAAAACCAGACCACGGGGCCTGGGAGATGGCTCATTGGAATAAGCGCTTCCATGGCAAGCGCAGGGGCCTGTGTTCGATCCCCGGTTCTGCCAAAAAAAAAAAAAAAAAAAAAAACCACCACTCAGAATTTCATTTCCTAAAGCCTTCCTATAGAGAAAAGTGGAGAAACATCTTTGAGATCCACCTGCATCACCAACATGTTCACTGGTGCCCCAACTGGTTGACAGCGGTCTTCCCTTAAAGATGCAGCCTGGTCTTGCACTTTCAGGTGTCAGTGAAAGGCTCCATCCTCCAGAGTCCTGAGACTTACACCAAGAATCAAGACGCAGTGGGAAGCCGGGCGTGGTGGCGCATGCAAAAAAAAGACGCAGTGGGAAGGAGGGAGAAGGTAAAGGGCGCCTGGAGGATCTGGGCATGAGGTCCTTTGAGATGTGAAAGCTCAGGTTTTAAAGTGAAGTGCTATATACTCTATAGTTTCTTTTCAGATCAAATAAATCTTTTGCCTTTTAAAGTGGCTTCGGGTGATTGCATTTTAGATGGGCAACAGTGAGCCTGAATTTACAAAAGCGAAGAGTTTACTCTAAGGGGATGACATAGGGGCACACTAGGATAGGGGATAGGATGGGATGGAGGCCAGACCCAGAAGCCTGTGGGTGGGAATGAGCAGGTTTTAGGGATATGTTTCCATGGCAATTCTAAATGAACTGGAACTCTAATGGCACGTTTCATTCCTAGGGTTTGGTTGAGACAAGACAGGTCCTGGACAGATAAATGCTCACCACTGCATATAGGAAGTGCCAAGGATGGAAATACATTTGTTGTTTTTGAGACAGGGTCTCGCTACATAGTTCAGACTGACCTTGAACTCGCAATTCTCCTGCCTTAGCCTCCTGAGTACTGGGATTATAGGTGTGTGCCATCACACCCAGCTGGGATGAAAGTTCTTTTAAGTCACACTTAAACATACTCTGTATCTTATTGCCATGACAATGAGTCCTATTTTGCAAGAAATCCTTTTGTGGTTCTCAAGTCTGTTCACTCTTGCAGAGCAAAGCACTGACCCTGGAGGCTGTATTGCACCCCACTTAGCTGAAAAGGTGCATGCGCTCACACCTATAGATGAGGTGTAAGGGCAACAACATTGTAATTCCTATTTGGGTTCCCCCTAAATCCACGCAATGATTCCACTTGTATTTAAGTGGTGACCCTTGTCTCCTTTGGTCTGGACTTTATTCCTACAGGCCACTATAGGAAATTCACTTTGTGATTGAGAAATCTAATATTCAAGGCTTTAAATGTATTTAATTTTCTTCTATGCTAACCAGACATTGATGGCATTCTTTCTGTAAGCTATAGCCCAATGTCCAAAGGTTGGGCAGGAGGATGCAAGGCCGGGATAAGAGCACTCTACCTGCTGTGGGGTTTCTGAAATGGGTTTGCTTGGTGGCGCTCAGGGCTATTATCAGTGCAAACTTTGAAGTCTTTACAGTGCAAGACAAAGAACTTGAAAAAATGAGCACAGAAAAACTGAAACTACATCAGTAAAACATGAAAACAGGTCCAACCTTAGACAGATTCATGCTGTCATTTTTTATAGCTACTTAAATAGCACACACACAACATAGTCCATGGTGCCCTACCAATTTTTTTCTTAACCACATTTTCATTGCTATATTCTAATGAGTGAAAAATATGTAAGAAGTTCTAAAGACTCAATTTAGCAAACAAGTTTCTCTTATGAATCCTATGAATCCATTTAGCCAGATAACAACCATTTATAGAGTACATTTTTGCAAGAATACAGAAGCTGACCAAGAGGAAGGGGAAATGGCAAGTAATCAAAGAACCACTATTTTAACTTAATAGCAAAACTTCTGTGACTTACACAGATGCTACAGGTCAGGCAATGTTCTCTAAATGAAAGAATTTATACAAAGCAAGGAACAAACATGCTCTCTCAACTGTAAAGCAAACAGTCTTAGTCTTCAATATGTAACCTGTGGTAATGTAGTAAACGCAGTTCAACTTGAGAGTCTTACAAATATTGTACTTTGAAGTTAACACTGAATTCTTGGAAAGCATTTGAAGAATTAGCCATCGTATATTTTTATTACAAGGTATTTTAAAATTAGGCAGTTAAAATTGTGACAGAATCCCAGCTTCATACCAAAAATACTTCCAATTATCAAGCAAATAAAAACAATCTCCATTTATTTGCTTTCATGAGGTATTATACAGTAAAAATTCATTATATATGATGTACATGTAATTAAACAAACATACAAAGTGAGTATGTATTGAATTTTCAGAAACAAAAGTAAAAATAAATAGCAATGATAAACCTTTGGAAAAAATAATGCATACTTTAGTTGTGGAAAATATGACTCTTAGTTATATACAGAGTTATATATTTAATAGAAAGCCATCTCTTTAGGATTGCACAAACATGGAACCAATAAAACCTATCTTCTGCCATGTAACACTATAACCCTTAGGCAGTCTGCTCCTCAACTTCTTCAGGATATAAAACACTTAGATTATGGTATGATCGAAGGTATGCAGTATTGTTCAAGAAAGACTGCCTTTCTCACTCACATTAATCTGCAGTAATTCTACAAAAGGCTGTACAGGAAATTTCACAAAAAGAAATATTAAATACTTATAATGCCCACTCAATGCTAATAAACAGCCAAAAATGGGCTTCAAAGTAAACTTGGTAATCATTTAATATTTTCAATACTTTATACTAAAGTTCATTTCTTTGTTCTATAAAAAGTTTTGTGTTTAAACGTGTTGGCAATCTCAGGACAAGAAAACTCATGACAGTGCTTATCATATTTTAACATTTCAGAGACAGGAATTTATAAAAAACAAACATTAATGCTCAACTCCCTCATAAGTACATACTTATCAGGGATGTTATTATTTAAAAATCCTAAATTTCTTTTCAAGGAAATCAAAGGTAGTAATGTTTCATGTTTGTATTATAGGACCATCAGTTCAGAGAAAAATACTTTGGGAACCAGAAAAAAAACTACACCAAGCTTAGCAAAAACCTGAAAAGCTCTTGGTGAGAAACACTGAAGAACTTTTGAGCAATAAAAATATGTGTAGGGTAATTACAAATATTTACATTCAAAATAACCATAAATTAGCCATTTGCCTGCTCCCTATAACCATTTGTAGGCATTTATTTTAAAAGCATTTGTGCATAGAATACAGTAAGAATTAGGATTCTGCAATTTGTCAGATGACAGGCCTATTATACTTTATCTGTAAAACAAGACTGTTTACATTTGTAAAGCTGTACATGTGAAAAAACCGGGCACAGGTTTTATAATTTCACAAGTAGTACTTTATGTACTACTGATTTCACTCATTTGTTCCACAACCTGTCCTAAGATCTCATCAACCACATCAACATCATAATTCACTTGCTGAAGATCAAGATCGGGTACAATCATAGTCAACAGCTGTCCCACGTTAACTCGAAGAGATCGAAGCTTGAGACTGCAAATACAAATAGAAAACTTATCAGATGAGCATTATAATACAAGTGGCTAAGCAACTACACTGAGGACAGCAATGTGAAATACAAAAAGGCCATGCTTGAATACCTGACATCTTGATCCCTCAAAGGTGTACTGTTTCTAATGTCATATCAATTATTACCATACTCTCTTTAAAACAAACTTTAGGGCTGGGGAGATAGCTCCATAGGATAAGCACTTGACTGGCAAGCACAAAGTCCTGAGTTCAATCCCCAGTTCCACCAAAATAAATAATAAACAAACAGATAAAAACTTTAAAAGAAAAAAGAGACAATAAAAATGTAAGGTTTCTTGAAAGTGATAATATACAACCATATGCCCAATCTTACATAATGGTATCTCCTAATCTGAGCAATGGATATGATAATAAAATAGACAATATATCAACCTGGGGCAGTCAAAAATCTCAGGGGTTTGAAGCACCTGCTTAGGCAGACCCAAGGGCCAGAGTCTGCCTCTCCGTCCCCTCTCAATATCCATCCCCTCTCAATATCCTTCCACCCCCGTGTGCTGGGCATGGTGGTGCACACCTGTAATCCCAGCACTTGGGAGGCTGAAAAACAGGAAGGATTACTACAAGTCCAATTTGTGTAATGAGACCCTGTACTAAATACATTTAAAAATATATATATAAATATATCAACCATTGTTAATCAGCTATTCTTGGTTTGAAAATCTGTAACATATGTACTGTTGTATGGCTTTTTTTAGCAGAACCAGGGATTGAACTCAGACCCTTGTACTTGCCAAGGAAGAGTTTATTCCACTGAGCCATCTCCCCAGACCCTGTACTGTTGTATGTTGCCCTGTTTCTTTCTTTGTTTCTGATTTTTATTCTTGCTTTGCTTTTCAAACTAAAACTAAATTAAAAAGAACAAAAAATACAAGTGGGAGTTAAAAATACACATGCATCTTAAAACTTGGTCATGAAAGTATATAAAATTAAACCTATGCAGAATGACAGTTGAACCAAAAGAAAAAGTCCTCCTGGAGAACTGGATCATGAATTTAATAATTCATTCCATCTGTTAAGATACTAGCCTAAATTGAAATACTATGTTTTAAGCCAGGTGGGTGGTACATGCCTGTAATCCCAACATTCAGGAGGCCAAGATAGGAGGATTGCTGTTTCAAGGCCAGCCTGAACTATGTAACAAAACCTTGTCTCAAATCCCCAAAAAACACAGAAAAAGAAAAATAGTATGTTTCATAAATCTAGCGATGTGGTCTTATTCCTATATCTTTTAATTTGCAAACTGGAGGAAGAATGAACTAGCAAAATATGTAAACTAGAAAGTACGAGTATAATTTAGTCTTATTACCTGGAAAACAGCCACGTTTGGGGAAAAAAAAAAAAGCCACATGCCAATAAAAATAATGGTCTACAAATATAGAATGCATCTCTTTAAATTCTACATTCCCTTTGAGGAAAATACAAACTGTTCCCCTAAAACACATGTAAAAAAAAACAGCTCTGTGGTCAGATAAACCTGTAAAATTCTGTGTTAAATAATGTTAAGCTAGCAGGACTTCTCTGAATCTGTTACATGCTCAAATTCACCCCACATTTACAGAGAACTGTTTTGTTGAAATGCTGGAAAAAACTGACTGGAGATCACTCTCCCTGATGCCCAGTTCATGACTGTCAGCATTCCAAGTTTAGAAAGAAAATTCCAGAGCTGGCATTGTGGGTTGTTGGTAAGAGTACTGGCCTAATATGTTTGAGGTCCCCAAATAGACTCCCCTGGCTGCTTCAAAAAGGAAAAAAAAAGTATTTAAGCAGCAGTCTTTCCTTCTCAGAGACAGGACAGACATGAGGAAATGTCTGAGTTGCTCTTACTCTCCCTGCACCCCATGGAAGCCCACAATTAATTAAAGCACTGACTTCTCTAGGGTGGAACTCTGATGCAGGTATGATGTGCACCCTTAGTCTTACAAAGCAGAAAAATGGTCATTTTGAGTACACTGATTTTATGAGTTTTTTTTTTTTCCAGGGTTTTTTTTTGGGGGGGAGGCGGTGTACAGGGTCTCACTATGCAGCCCATATTCATAGTGATCCTCCTGCTTTCTGCCTCCCTAGTGCTGGAATTACAGGTGTGTGCCACCATGCCTGGACTGCATGGATGGCTCAACGCACCCGAAGGTGGGGCATGCGGAACCAGGGATTGAACCCTGGTCCCTGCGCTTACCTAAGCAAGCGCCTAGTCCGCTGAAATGTACCACCAGTCCTATTTTACGAGCTTTTGTGACAAGACCCCACTCAACTGTGGATAAAACTGTAATTACTCCCACAATAGCCATTTTTTCTCCACATTTAACAATCATAGCCAATCAAAGGTGAAATTCCTTTTCACTTTGTTGTCCACAAGTTATTAGCCAACCTATGCTATCTCTTCCCAAGATTTATCTCCTCTACCACAAGTTCTTTATCCTACAAGAAAGCAAATGACCAACTCTTTTCCATATTGATTATCCCTGCCACTTCTTGCTATTTATGAGCAATGTGTCAGATTCCTATTTTCATTGACTAGATTGTCTAAGATAAACAATGCTAGCATTAAATTGAATCTTATATATTCCAGCACCCACAGTAAAAGGTAAAAGAAAAATCTGATTTTAGTGATATATTTTATTTAAACCAGTATAGCCAAAGTATTGTTTTATATTGTATCATGGTGGTGCATACCTATAATCCCAGCACTCAGGAAGATAAAGCAGGGCGATCACCTTGAGTTCTAGTTCAGCTTGGGCTACGTAGTGCATTCAAAGTTAGCCCAAACTACATACGAGATCCTGTCTCAAAGAACAAAACTTAAGGTAACTGTACCTCTTTTTGTCCTTTCCCCTAAAGGTTTCAGAAGTCAAAGCAAATTTCAATTCAGACTACTCATCACATTTCAGGCATCAATATCACATGTGGTAGCAGCTGCCACACACAGACTAAAAGACTGCCAGTTACTCTGAGTTTAAAGTACAAGAAAATCACTTGAAGGCCCATTTAAAAAAGCTTCTAATTCAGTAAGTGGCAGAAAAATCTATCTCTGTAAGTCATACAGGTACCTAAAAATTTTGGTCCTTATCTTTAGAAATTCTGTTTAAGACTTTGGGTCTTTTAACTCCATGCTTACCAAGTGTCTTTACCAAGTATGATGAAATACAGCTGAACGCTACTACCAAGCACAGAAAGGCAGACAAGTTAACTATTGCAGTGAATTCCTAGCCATTTTATTCATGGAATCTGTCCCCTGCAACTTGTGGCAGGTCTTCCCTAAAGTCAAAATGATCAGTAAAGATAAAGGTTTTGAACTGATTTAAGACATCAAGGCAGCCTCGCTAGCTCATAAAAAAGGAACTCCAGAACTGCTTAGAAAGGGGCAGGGATGATGGATTATGTGTGTTTCTAGTGAGAGAAGGGATTGTGAAAAGGATTATTGACCATTTGTCTTAACTGTAATAAATTTTAGGGTTCAAACTTACAATCTCCTGTGTAAGTCCCCCAGAGTACTGGAATCATGAGTGTGCTACCACACCTGAGGACCATTTTTAGTAATTTTATGATTTCCCAAAAGATTCACATATTCAACAGTGAAATAAGAAAATGGACCCATAAACAAGAGATAGCTCTATTTTAACTTTGCTCCTCAAAACATTCCAAAAACACTCTTTATCTCTTCTAAATTATTTCATTTAATTTAAGAACCTGAACTGTTAATGTAACCATGGTGGCAATCCATTACTTCTGTTGAATCACTCTGTATGGTGACAAATCAAATGACTGTGACAACCAGAACTGCAGCCCAGGGCAATGTGTCACTGAATATTACCTTTCCCCATCCAAGTAGTTTACAGGCTCCTCAATATTACTTGAAGTTGAAACATCTGGTCCTACCAGAACTGCAGCCCAGGGCAATGTGTCACTGAATATTACCTTTCCCCATCCAAGTAGTTTACAGGCTCCTCAATATTACTTGAAGTTGAAACATCTGGTCCTATCTGTTGCCTTGTAGATTTTAACTGTTCAATTTCTGTTTTCAGTTGTTCACACTGGGAATGAATTTGTGATTTTTCCATTTCTAATAATGCAACCTGACAAAAATATAAATGGCTTTTATAATTGTAAAATATTGTCAAAGTTCAAACTTAAGATAAAAAATACAGAAAACTAGCTTGATAAAAATTATCAACTATCAAAAAACATGAATACACACATTAGATAATTTTTTATAAGCAAAGTTTTACTCATTAACATCACTTCCACATCTTTTTAAAGTGAGAGAAAATGTTACCGTCACCTACCCAAACTTAAGTGGCACCCAGAAACTGAAAGACCAACCCCTAAGTTTGCTGATATTACAGCGGCTTCCACTTCTTACACATTCAACATTAAGTTAAATAGTGAATACCATGAAGAATGTTTTAATGCATACTTACGTTAACATTATTCCCAAGCAGGGGCAGTATAGCACCATACTTTCCAGTTTTCTTTCAAATACCACATAAAAAATAATGCATGTATCTAGAGTAGATAAAAGGAGCTTCCAGAATTTGAAGTGGTACACATATACTAGTCACTAATCATATGATCGCCACTGTTTTTCTCCTTCCTCCTTGAAAGACCCCTGAACAGCACCTGCATTTCCCAGGCAGACAGGCACAATCCAGGTGCCTCCATTCCAGTGGATGAAACATAGTAGCTCTGAGGAGACTCCCTCTTTTCCTTCTTGCAGCTTGAGACATGGCGAAGATACCTGGACCTGAGGAGCCACCTCAGACACAAGTGCAGGCTGAGAAGCACAGCGGCAACACAGAAGCAGCCTACCTCCCCGGTGGATGCGGCGTTTCCATGGTATTTGAAATGTCTTATCCATTCTGCACAAACCTAGTCTTACCTAACAGAGCCTTAATCTCTACAATGGAACACCACCATCTATCTCATGGAGTTATGGAAGGTGTACCAGTAATGGATGGAAACTTCTGACTACACTATGTAGTGGTCTCAAAGGGGATGAATGATATGGATATTCTGATCAGGACAATTAGTCCTGTAGAGCACTGTCCTACGTACTGCCAGGCATTTACTACTACTTTCCAACAATTTCCTGAAGACACAATAAGGAGCAAAACTGAAGCATATCCATTATCCCCCAGGAGATATCCCCCGTGGTCCAGTTTAGAACTAATGGTTTCATTCAATCCACAGGACTATTATTTAGTGAAAGTGCCTGGCAGCTCTAGAGAATAACAACCTTGGACTCCCATGACTCACCTCAGTTTTGTACTGGTCCCTCTCAACAGTGCACTTATCCAGCTGTCTGGACACATCGTCAAGTTGCACAGCCATTTGGTCCATGTCCCTTTTACTTTCAAGATTACAACACTGACTACATTCAGCCTTTACATGTTGTAAAGCACTACACTGTTTTTTCAGCCTTTCTATTTCCTCCAAAGCCTGCTGATACTGAGATACCATATGGTCTGGACTTTCAGGTTTGCCATTAACACTTTCAAATAAAAACATAACATCATCCGTTTCAGTAGATTGATGGCAAATTTCCTTCTTGACGTATTTGTCATTCATTTCTAGGATCTTCTCCTGTAATACTTTGATTTGGTCAGTAAACACATGACATTGTCTCTTATAGCGGTCTTTTTCTTGGGTGACTAGGAGGAGTTCATTTCTCAGTACTTGTAACTGGCAGCCAGCATTCTCTACACACTGTTCAAAGGTTTCTTCAGTGTCCTGTATCTGTGCCCCAGCATCTACAGAGACAGGCAACATCACTGTATCATTCCTTACATCTATTTCATCTTCAACAATTTCTTCCTTTTTAACAACTAAACTTGGAGGCTCGGTCTGGGTGGCTGCAGCCATGCCCTGATCAGACCTAGACAAAGAGCTGGAGCTAGTCTGGCCGGGAGGCTCAGCATCATCTACAATCTTCACTTGAATGCCACTTTGTTTAATGTGGCCGGACTCTGGCTTGGCTTCAACACGAAGTTCTACAGAGGGCTTAGGAGTACTGTTCTCTTCTAAGATGATGACATCCTCATCATCCTCATCATCATTTTTAAAAGAATTTTCAAAGGTTGAATTACTTAATCTCCGATTCTTTGCATTCAAAATTGAGGAACGAGTAGAAAATCTCCGTTTTAGGCTGGAAAACATTTTATATGAGATTATCAAATATAGATATGAACAAAATAAATGGCCTTCAAAATAAATGTAACTTTTTAAAATAAATAGTGTTATACCAAATTTCACAATAATTCTGAAATTCTAACAACTGCCTGGGCCCTTTTTTTTTGATACTAGTAATCCAACTCAGGACCCTGTGTTTGCCAGGCAGGCACCATGCTGCTCAGCTATATCCCCAGTCCAGCCTGGGCCTATTTTTAAACTTGCACAGAACCACTGAATCTCTTTGAAGTACTAGGTCTATATATGCTATCCATCTTTCTCTTCATGGATGTGCTCCAGGGAGTTCAAGGAACACACCCCAGAGTGACACCCCCATCAGACACCTTCTTATGTCCCCTAGGGGATGGGGAGATCACTTCCATTTGTCTCTGGTCTGCTGTATCAAAGAGGCCTTGTTCAACTACTCTGTTCTCTTACCTGGGAGCTACCTTCCTATTTTTCAGAGAAAAGCCATGAACCAAATCAGTAATATTATCATTTTATATAAAGCAAGCTTCCTTAAACTAAACCTTGCCTCTTTTTACCATTTGCATGGTGACCTACAAACTCATCAAAATGGATTACTCTTCTCCATGCCTGGCTTGCTCTCCAGGCCTTGCATGTTGATTGGACCTGCTGGATCTTAAGGATTCCCTCTTCCTGGCTGACTCTCTCCTGCTGAGGAGCAAGCACCACCTCTGTCCTGAGAAAGGGTACCAGGAACCTGTCAAATAAAATGTCTCTAGTCCCTGCTCAAGTTTACTGTTCCATAGACTTGAAGGTTGGAAATTACTTTCTGACAAATGTGAAAGGACCACTCATTTTCAACTATCACTGAGCATTTCTGCCTTCTGATCTGTGTTTCGCCTTCTTTGATGAATCAATCAATCACCATTTCCCTCATGCTTTCCAATGTCATGACACACCTTAGAAATCAGTCTTTTCCCAGGCACCATGCTCTGCACTTAATGGAAGTAAGTTTTGCTCTGCTGTTACTTCCTCTCTTTTGGACCCTTCTTTTTTCTGCTTTCCCACACTGAAAACTGCCTTTATATTCAGATGTTGGCCTCATGGACTGACATATTGTCTTTTCTATACCTACTTATCCTTTTGCTATAAGAGACTCATTTACTCAACATTTACAAAGGATTGAACACTTGTTCTCCTTTCATCCTACGTGATGATCACCCATGTGGCAGTCCCTGACGCCCTGTGGAACAGAACCTGAGGCACTGAGAGCTTGGCCTACCATCCAAATGGGCTCAAACTGTCACTCCCTATGGCTTTTCTCAGGAAACAGGTGGGACCGGAAGGTAGGAAGGCTACCTACCTGCCATTAATTATGCAAGCTTTCCTTATGCCTGTTGACATAGCTCATATACTTTGTCAGTTCTACAAACTACTCCAGAAAGTAAATTTCCTCATTTGTTTGTTTTCTTTATAAAAGAGAATCTTTCTTTTTGAGACAGGGTCTCACTATGCAGTTCAGGCTGGCCTTAAGCTCACTTTGTAGCTCAGGATGGTCTTGAACTCACAGCAATCCTCCTGCCTCAGCCTTCCAAGTGCTGGGATTACAGGCATGCGCCACCACACCCGGCAAAGAGAATCTGCTATGTCACACAAAGTAATACTTTCAAGACAATGATAGTCTATTAACTATTTCATTATTTTGTTGTAAAATTTTTATTTTTTCATAAAATAACTTTTTTTAAAAGAAAGATGATTTCCTACCTTCTTACAGAGAAAAAGAAACAGCAGCTGCTAAACTTTGCAGGATAAAAGATCTAAAAGCCTATGCTGGGTGGGGATATAGCTCAGTGGTTTAAGCGCCTGCCTGTCAAGCATAAGATCCTGAGTTCAATCTCTAGTACTACAAAAAATAAACAAATAAAACCACAGGCAAGGTGGCACATGCCTATAACCCCACCACTGGGGAGGCTAACACAGGAGTCTGAGCTGTGTACCAAGACTCTGTACCAGATACATAATTTAAAAAAAAACAAACAAAAAACCCCACTAATTAAAAGCCTGTGCTGCCTTAACTTCCAAGTAAGCCTCTTACCTCTGCCCCTACCGTCCCCTGCAGTGCTACCTAGTTATACATTTTAGTACCTAGTTCTACATTCTGAGACTCTTGAAAACTAAATTGCTTGTCTGGTTTACACCCTTCTCCAGCAGGCCTGGAGCACAGCTTTCTCTGGTCTGCTGTATCAAAGAGGCCTTGTTGAACTACTCTGTTCTCTTACCTGGGAGCTACCTTCCTATTTTTCCTATCACATGAATTCCTAGTTTTGCTAAGACTCATTTCAGGTACCACCTTTCCATAGTTCATTGGCTTTATGAAATTAAGAATTAAGTACAGACTTCGAATATTCTCTTTCTCTATTTTATTTATTTGTTTTTTATGTCTTTTTTTTCTTTTTTTGCAGAACCAGGGATTGAACTCAGGCCCCTTTGCACTTGCCAGGCAAGCGCTTATTCCACTGAGCCATCCCCCCAGCCTCTTCCTCCATTTTAATGTCAGACAACTTCTAAAATAAATTTTTATTTTGTGTAAGTTACATCATCATTTTTATAAAAAGCCAAGAGGAGACTTCTGGAAAAATGGCTGAGTGGTTAAGTAACAGAGAAAGAGCCTCTCTAAGGTTTGCTGTCCAGACCACAATGCAAGGAGACAAGAAAGAGGGAAGAAGCAGGTGGTCCTCTGGACGCAGGAAGGATCAGATTAAGAACTGAAGCTCAAGGGGACAGTGGAGAGAGACTTCAACAAAGAAGGCAGTGGTAGGTGATGCTTTCTCCAAGTGGGGACTCATTGCACAGGAAGTGCAGTTCAAACTTTCAGACACATGGTGACTGCTGGGGACCCCAGAGGCCTCTATGGAGACATACAGCAGTGCAATGGAGGAGTGGATGTCATGAGCTGCACTGGCTGGGAAGTGGATCTGATTTGGTTGTCCCTTGGGAGACAGCAATTGGCCAGGAGGCATCCTGGAGAATAGACAACTGAGCTCAGAACTCCGAACAATGGCTGGCTCCATTTAAGCCCACAGAAGATTCACTGATTGCTACAGGCTGAAGGGGTCTGATCCCAGCCTCATGGCCAGAAACCAGCCTGAACTTCAAGGGCAATAAAGGTGCAGCACACTATGCTAAATTGACACAGAACTCCACATGCTGTCTGCCAGTGACAGCAGAGAGAAAACTGGAAGCACACGTTTTTTCCTCTCTCATGTACAGCAAACCTCGTCCACAAGGGCCCAGACACCACGTCCATTCTTGATGCTGCAGTCTGTGAGAAGGGTAGGTGCCCCGTGTCCCATGCGTTATGCTAAGTGCTTCCAGTTGCACTCCACATTATTATATGCTTCATGTTTTCCTTTATTGGTTATTCTTTATCTTTTTTTTTTTCTTTTTTCATGTATGTATTTGGTACAGGGCCTCACTTCACAGTTCAGATTCGTAGTGATCCTCCTGTTTTCAGCCTCCCCAGCGCTGGAATTATAGGTGTGCACCACCACACTGGGATCTGGCATGGTCACATGGTTACATGCTCAGTGCACCCCAGGGGTGGGGCCAGCATGGAATACAGTTATTTATCTTTTGAGACAGGGTCTCACTATATAGTGTAGGCTGGCCTTGAACTCACTTTGTAGCCCCAGCTACCTTGAAACTCGAAGTGATCTACCAGCCTCAGCCTTCCAGTGCTAGTGCTGGTATTATAGTCCTATGATATCACACCGGGCTTGTCATTTTAAAAGGTGCTTTTCACACTGTAAAAAAGTTCAAAGAGGTTATAGTTTGATCAAACCCTGTAATAGATACAATATAATGTCTTCTCACCTCACTCTTTAGAGTACAGGCTGGCCTTGAACTCTGGGACCTAAGTGACCTTACCATATCAGCCTACTGAGTGGCTGGTATTATACTTTGCAATAATTAATAATTTTAACCTAATATAAGTAGGTATCAGGCCCAAAGTGAAGGAAAGTTTAGTCTTTCAATAAAGCAATCTTATTACTTTTATGTAAATTGATATCCTACAGCTAAATTATTGTCCTAGAAGTGTCACATAAAGGCACAAATGGAAAAGCACATCCTTATCACTTACCTGCTGTTTTCAGGGTCAGACTGGGGTGAGATGCGATGATTATTCAGAAGTCTTGTTGAGTAAGAATTCACTACTTCTGGAAGATGTGCTCTTGGAACACTTTCTTTTGGAGAGAAGCTCTGACTTGGCACAGAAGGTGACCTGTGCAGTAGCTCGGCACTGATCTGTGGGAGGAGAAAAGCAGAACTTAAAGGAGTAGTTTTAATGTGATGTCCCCCAAACACAAGATACGATCTTCTCCCTTCTTTTTATCCCAGAAGGTATGAGAACTACCCTGAACATGTCAATTCCCTGTGCTAACCAGGATCAGTGAACAGTTCCATAAGGAAAATCCAGCCTGCAAGTGAGCAGGAGGATTGTTGTGAGTTCGAGACCAGCCTGAGCTACAAAGTGAGCTTAAGGCCAGACTGAACTGCATAGTGAGACCCTGTCTCAAAAAGACAAAAAAAAAAAAAAGAGCTCAGAATGGTCTGACATTTTTAATGGAGTACATATGGCCCACAAAGCCAAAAAACCCTTTATATGCTCTGTGACAACCCCACACTATAGCACTTAAAACAAAAACTTGTTCTGAGACAAAGAAATTACAGGGTTCAGGAGACAGCTAGGTGGCATAAGCACCTGCCTGGCAAGTGATCTCCAGTACCACATGCTGTGCAGGCCCCAGAACTGGGCATGGTAGCACAGGCCTGTAATCCCAACATGAGGGAGGTGAGACAAGGGAATCACAGTAAGTCTGAACTGTGTAATGAGACTCTGTATCAAAAAAAGGAAAGAAATTACAGATAGCAGCCCAATCTATTCTCACCCTTGAACCCTCCCATCAATATAAGTATACTCAAACACATACATTCTACAGCAGACTATAACTCCTCACATAGGAAATTTAACTCCTTTCTAGGTTTTTTGTTTGTTTGTTTTGCTTTGTTTTTGTGCAGGATCTCGCTTCGAAGCCCACACTCAGTGATCCTCCTGATTTCTGCCTCCCTAGTGCTAGGACTATAGGCACGTGCCACCACGCCCAGGCACGGCATGTGGAACCAGGGATCAAACACTGGCCCTTGTGCTTACCTAAGCAAGCGTTTAGTCCACTGAGCTATAACACCAGCTCCTTTCTTATACTGACACACTCAGCCAGAGTTTCTTGACACCATTAACCAAAAGAGAACTGAAAGCCCAGTGTGAACAACAGGGAAGAGCCTGGCTCTGACTAGGTCAACACCAGAACATGACTCCTCAAGTGTTGCTGTGACACAATGCATAACTGCCAGCATACCAAGAACCTTAAAGGAGTGTTTATTTGCCCTTCCTCCAACAATGCCAAACTGAATACACTAAATAAGGCTATTGGGTTAGAAGTTTAGGATGGAAAAGAGGGCAAGGGAGTAGTTTTTAAAAAAGAACAAAAACTGAATGATTAAGATCCCTTCTGTCCACTATGTAAGCCCCAAAACTAAAATCCATTAAACTAAGTACTACCAAGAATAGACAAAGGTATAAAATAGAAGGCTTACGTACTCGAGGGACCACTTCTGGCTGTCTGATCCTGAATTTTTCCTTGTTGCTTTAAAAGAAAGATAAGAAAGGAACATTTCACTTCTAAATCCTATTTTTCAGTGACATACTTCATTACCAAATTCTCTGACATGTATGCTGCTCTGTTTTAATTCATCATAACTAGTGGCAAGGCTCTGGATAAGGAATATTTCCTACCTTAAAAACACAATCTCGGGCTGGCAAGATAGCTCAGCGGTCTAAAGCGCCTGCTTAGGCAAGCTCTCAGGGACTGCGGTTCAATCCCCAGCACCACATGCCGTGCCAGCCCCTCCCCCAGGGCGGGCTGAGCTGATCACCCCCCTCGCAAAAAAAAAAAAAAAGAATCCGTGATGTGTAGTGAGACACTGTAATAAATAAATAAATAAATAAATAAATAAATAAATAACACAATCTCAGAACATTTTAATGTCTTCCTGAAGCTTTCAATTTCCCTCAGGCCTCAACTGTAGGCCCTTGAACTAGAAGATCACACAGGCTCTCTGTATCCAGTACTACCACTAAACGTAAGTACAGGATAGTGTTCTAGAGCAAAGCCATCTGAGCAGTTCTCAGTGAGCCTAGCCTTCTATAGCCAGCAAGTCAGCCTACAGTTGGTCCAGGCTATCTACCCATCTCCACTTTCTATTAATCTCACTCACATATCTACTCTAGTTAACTGAATGAATCACTATTCCCTGTATACTATCTTACCTATCCTGCTACCTGCTGATCATGAAAATCAAATTCATGAGGTTTCCTGATCCTTCTCTGCCCTCCTCTCCCTGAGCAGAAGCAATCTCTTCCCTTGAGCTCCTTACTCTAATTAGTAATATATATACCTCACCTGTTAAGACTGAATGCTCCTTTTTTTTTTTGGTCTTTTTGAGACAGGGTCTCACTATGCAGTTCAGGCTGGCCTCGAACTCACAACAATCCTCCTGCCTCAGCCTCCCGAGTGCTGGGATTACAGGCATGTGCCACCACACCCGGCCTAAGACTGAATGCTCTTAAGAGGAACATTCACTTACAATTCCTGCGCTTGGCTCAATAAGGTTAAGTATCTATGATCTTTGGTTTTAGATAGGATAGTTATCAATACTCAGTGATCATACAGCAGGTAACAGACTTAAAAACAACTTTTAGGTACTCCATATCAGTCTTTATACACGTACACTAGAGTACACCAACTTCATATTGGGAGAAGCGCCAATCATAAAGCTGAGACATTACTGTTAATGATTTGGACCTTCTCTCCTCTCTTACCATATATTAATGGAACACTCACTTCTTTTTGTAGGTTTTCTCGTAGGTGGGATGTACCAAGTCTTCATCTTCAGGTTCTTCAGGAACATCACAATTTCTAGACAGAAAGAGCACATGCCAATAACACATCACCAGCGCCTATTCAGATGTCTTGAACAGTACTTTCTGCCTGACCAAAAAGGGCACTACTAACTATATGGTACCTGAACTGTGGGTCAGGGTTATTGGAGCAATACCATTTTTCTGGAAGTTGATCTATCCCATCTGGTAATTTTCGCCACTTTAGACAGGAATCACACTGAACCCATGTCTGATCAGGACGTTTCCTATGAGACAAGAGCAAGATATTATCACAGATAACAGCCTAATTCATCACAATTTCTATTCACTCCTCCTACCAAATGCCCAATTATTTAATTCATTTCCAGAAAATTGTGTGAATGATGATTTTTTCATATGCCAATTTAAACTTAAAAACCATTTCAGCTGTGTTAGAATGGTTAATGGTCACAGGACAATTTAAACAAAATAATTCACATCTTAGTAAATACCACAGTAAAATTTTCCAGATTAATGGCAAATTAAGAAATATTACAAATACCTTGCTCTATAAGTTAGAATTTTAAGTTAAGTCTACAGTATATTTGTAAGCACAATAAGAACAGAAAAATAGCAAAGTTGTATTACTATAATTTAAGAAATTAATTATATGGTGAATATTTCTATTTCTCTATATAGCATAATTCTGAAAAAGCAAAATTTGTACTTTCTAAATTTGACATATCATATTTGCTTTCTAGAAAAAACGTGGGTGCAAACCCAGTCTGGCCTGGTGAGTGTGTGGGAGAACTTCTGGCTTCCCGGCCCATCTCCACTGGTGAGAGTCCCAAGAGCAAAACTCAGGCACCCATGTGAGACTCTCTACTGCACCCCTGCAACCCTTGCAACTCCCTGTAGCCCCCATCCCCAAGTTCCCCGAGCGAGTGTGAACTTTTGTGACTCTTCTGGCCTGCGATCCAGCCCAGAACAGCCTGGTGAGTTTGTGGGAGAGCTTTGGCACTCCCCGGTGATCCCTGGGTCAGGGGCACAACAGAGGGGAACCACAGGCTCACTGTATGCTGCAGTAAAAAGGAGCTGAACACAACAGCTAGATCCAGGCCAGGCATAACTAGATAAACTCAAACTTAATAGATCTACACCTGAATTTCATTAGACATATGATAATCAAGATCCCAGAAATCCAACACAAGAATAATATGCTGAAAGCCACTAGAGAAAAGATCACATTAAAAGGAAAACCCATTAAAATTACAGCTGACTTCTCTTCACAAACAAAATGAAGGCAAGGAGAGCATGGAGCAGAGCATTTCAAGTCCTCTATGAAAACAAATTCCAGCCCAGACTACTATACCCTGCAAAACTCTTTCAAGTTTGATGGAGAAGTGAAATACTCCCATGACAAAGAGTTTCATGATGACAAAGCCGTCCCTACACAGGCTACTGAAAAATGTTCTAGAGAGGGACCACAATGACCAGAACTCCACAAATAAGAACAGAAGGGACCCACTAAATAGGACAAACAAACACAGGACAAAAAGGAGTAAACAAAACCAGGTAAATAACATGACAATCATAAGTCAACACATTTCAATTATAACCATTAATGTAAATGGACTCAATTCACCAATTAAGAGAAATAGACTGGCATAGTGGACTAGGAAACAAAATCCAACAATATGCTATATACAAGAAACACACTTAATTCAAAAAGACATTCATAGGATAGAAAACAATACTACATGCCCCAGCACCTCAGAAAAAAGCAGGGGTAGCAATTCTGTTCTCAGACAGTCTCGACTTCAAACCAAGAATGATCAAATGAAAGAAAGAAGGCCACTACATACTGGTTAGGGGAAAAATTCAAGAGGAAGAAGTAACACTCATAAATATTTATGCACCAAACACAGGATCACCCAACTATGTAAGACAAATCTTAATGGACATGAAAAATCTAATATCCAAGACCACAATCTTAACAGGAGACCTTAACACCCCCTTATCTCAAAAAGATAGATCAACCAGACAAAAAATTAGCAAAGAAGTAGCAGAACTGAACCAGAGCTTGGAACAATTGGACCTGGTGGACATATACAGAATGTTCCACCGAACCACAGGTGAATACACATTTTTTTCAGCTGCACACGGGTCATTTTCTAAAATAGAACACATACTAGTCCATAGGTCATGCTTAAGTATATGCAAGAAAACAGAAATTATCCCATGCATATTATTCGACCATAGGACAATGAAACTGAAAATAAACCACAAAAGAAACCAGAAAAACCCACTAAATACACAAATTTCTTTTTTTCTTTCTTTTTCTTTTTTTTGGCGGAACCTGGGATTGAACTCAGGCCCTTTCACTTGCCAGGGAAGCGCTTATTCCACTGAGCCATCTCCCTGGCCCTTAAACAAATTTTGAAAAAATCTTAAGTAATAAGCACTCAGACAAAGGTCTGCTCTCTAGAATTTATAAAGAAATAAAATATATTAGGGCCCTCAAATTTAAAGACCCAATCCAGAAATGGGCATCCAAGATGAATACACACTTCTCAGAGAACTAAATAAGCAAATAAATATATGAAAAAATGCTCCACATTGCTAGCCATCCATGAAATCCAAGATAAAATAACACTGAGATACCATCTCAGTCCAGAAAGAATGGCTATTATAAAAAAAAAAAACAACAACAAATGTTGGAGAGGATATGGGGAAAAGGGAACACTTCACTGCTGGTGAGAATGTAGACTGGTACAACAATTGTGGAGATCAGTGTGGAGACTCCTCAAAAGAGGAGGACTGGAAATCCCACTCAAGCCAGCTATCCCCCCTACTGGGAATTTTCCCGGACAAACTGAAAGCATCATACCATAGAGATATATGTGTACCTATGTTTATAACAGCCCAATTTGTGATAGCCAAATCTTGGAAACAACCAAGATGCCCGTCACATGAGGAATGGTTGAAGATGTGGTATTTTTATACAATGGAATATTACTCAGCTATAAAGAATGACAAACTTGAAGCATTTATATTTAAGTGGATGCCACTTGATACACTCATAAGTGAAATAAACCAGACCCATATGTGCAAACATCAAATAGTCTCCCTAGTATAAGAAATCAGAAGTTGGGCGTGGTGGCGCAAGCCTGTAATCCTAGCACTCGGGAGGCTGAGGCAGGATTGTTGTGAGACCAGCCTGAGCTACAAAGTGAGCTTAAGGCCAGCCTGAACTGCATAGTGAGACCTGTCTCAAAAAAGACAAAAAAAATTTAAAAAAAGAAATCAAAAGAAGATATACAAATAGAAAGGTATAACGCAACTAAAAAGAAAGCGAGAACTTGAAGATTAGACAATGAGGAGAGGGCAAGGAGAAAAGCTGGGAAACAGGACAGGGACAAAGCCATCCATTTGTACACACAAGATGGGCAAGGCAAAGATCCCGAGAAACATCAGCAGGGTTTTTTTTTGGGTAGAACCGAGGATTTAACTCAGGCCCTTGCACTTGCCAAGGAAGCACTTATTCCACTGAGCCATCTCCCAGCCCCTAGTCAGCAGGTTTTTGAAAGTAGTAGTTAAAATGGTAGGATTCTCAACCTGACTATCTATATATGCTGATACCTGTGGACCAAGCAACTGCACTAAAGATAGCAATATATAATAGAAGGGTCATGCTTGCAATGCCTGCCATTCTGGTCTGCTAAATATATACTTCCTGTCACAACATACCAACTATTACCATACCATCTCACAAGTAAAAGTTCTTAAGTTTTTTTTTCTTTTTCTTTTTCTGGTAATAAATGAAAACAAAACAAAACAAAAAAAAAAGACACAAGGAAATTTCTGGTACAAGGTTGTATATATGGTTAGATTTCTAAATTTCTATGTAATAATATGTATATAGTACTATTTTTTTCCCTCATATTCTATAGGAACTTAAAATTTGATACATCAATACTTGATACAAAATATCTGTTCCACATTATGCCTAAGATGTTTGATATTTAGACAGATATAGTTAGGATAAACTGAACTGCATATGTTTCAGAATAATAATCAGCTTCTCTTCTAGATAGTTAACAACCTAAGTTTGCAAATCAAAAATTGGAGAAATGGAAGGGCTGTAAGGTCAGCCAACATTTTGGCCCTAGCCTTTCAAGGTCAGTGAAGACTCAGGATATAGGAGAACCTATACTATAACACCATTCAACTCAGTTGTGCCCCAAATTTTCTGATCAAGGAAATTATGGAGCCATAGAAGAATATGATCGATTATGTATAGTGTGCCTAAGTAGAGTCACATGGAAAGAAAACATTCTCTCAGGCTTTCACAGAGAGCAAATTGGTCAAGCAATGGCCGTGACTCATCCACATGGCTGACACTGACAAAGGATCTACAAAGTGAGGTACAGGGTTACAGGATAAACCTGAGGGGACTTGACTGACCTCATCAAATACAAAAGTTACATTTTTTGTTATATACGCCTTGCTTTATCTCAGTCTTAACCATCCAGCAGAAAAGTATAAAAACAAGGTATGCAAAGCAAAACTATAATAATATGCTGAGCTGTAAATGGCTCTAGTCAACAACTTCTTCAGATAACCCACTACTATTGTGGAATGCTGGACGGTGTTGGATTGTTTTGCTGAATTCAAGCACCTATAACAACTGAATGACAACAGAATACCCATCTCTGACAGGGCTAAACAAAAAAAGGGGATACAAAGGAAGAACCATTCTGTGTTTGTATAAACAGTAGTTAGGATAAATATGCAGTACTTTCATGTAGTTCTGTGAAAAGAAAGATTTGCACTAATAGTGTTTGGACAGGATATCCTTTCTACTTCCTGTACTATGGATAACCACTAGGAAGATAACAATGTAAAAGTATTAATTATTGAAACTGTAGTATAATTCAGCTTTAAAAAAAAAAGGTATACAGCTATATTCTCTTCATTCAATGAATAGAGGCATCTGCTCTAATAGTGTTTGTAAAAAGAACATCAGGTCTGCATCTTGTCCAACAAATAACCACTAAGAAAACAATATGCAATGTATTAATTATTGAATCTGTTCTACTAATTTGATTTGAAACTGTCTCATTGCTATTTGTTCTTCGATAAAATTATGCAAATTAAAAAAAAAAAAAAAACTTGGGTGTGCCATCCAGACAGCTCAGCAAACTAAAGTCCCTGCTTAGGCAGAGCACAGCGGACAGAGTTCTATTCCCCCAAGTACCATGCTGTTCCCCTCCATCCTAGGGCATGCTGAGACTGTGACTGAGACTGGGAGTAGTGGACCACAGCTGTAATCCCAGAACTTGAGAGGCTGCAAGCAGGAGAATCACTGAGTCCTATCTACATAGTGAGACCCTGTAGATCATGTAGACCCATCCTAAATACATAAAAAAAAAAAAAAAAAAAAAAAAATTTGGATGTGGTGGTGCACACCTATAATCCCAGCACTTAGGAAGCTAAGGCAGAACTGCCATGAGCTCCAGACCAGTCTAAACTATACAGTGAGACCCTGTTTTTTTAAAAAAAAAGTGGGACAGGACATGGTGGCATACATCTGGTCCCAGGAAGCTGAACAAGAGGATCACCACAAGTTCAAGGCCAGCCTGAACTACAGTGAGACTCTATCTCAAAAAAAAAAAAAAAAAAAGACAAAGTGAGTTGAAGGTATATAAGTAGCTCTATGGTAGTGTGCACTTACCACTTACCATACTTATAGTCCTAATGTTTGATCCTTAGTACCAAAAAAAAGGATCTAAATGCATTTATATAATTCTATAAAACTTTAAAAATAATCTAGACGATTATAAAATACAAAAAAAAAAAAAAATAGAGCCCTTATTTGAAGAGATTATCATTATCAACTTTTTTAATCCTGGAAATTTCCCATGCTTTTATTCTGTTTTTTGAGATAGCATCTTGATAGGTAGTCTAGGCTGGACTTGAACTGACTATGTAACTTAGGCTGACCTTTAACCAGTAACCCTCCTGCCTCAACCTCCAGGCTGTTTGTGTCTAGCTGTCCCCCAAAGCTTTATGAAAGTCATGTGGTGAACTTCTAGAGTTTGTGATTATCTTATAATCCACTGAGATTATGGGTATGAGTACTATACCCAGCGTGGGGCAGATATTCTGAACATAACTTAAGGGAGACAGACTTGCTCTCTCTAGCCATTGTTGCCATTACTTCTCCTTTTGTTCTCTGCTCTTTGCTGCTACTATGAAAGGTTGCTCTCTGCAGTGTGCCACCCTGCCTTGCTGAGTATGGACTGAAACCTCCACTAACTATGAGTTAAACTTTTCCTTCCTTCATTTTGGGTGTCCAGTATTTTGTCCTAGAAGAGAGAGAAAGAAAGTGAGACACAGGCCCTGCATTCAGGAAAAGGGCAGGGGGCTTCACAATGAGCTGCATTTTTATTTTCATTGTATAGTATGCAGTCCTTTCCACCCATGCAGATACTACCTATTTACTCAAAGAAAGGATGATTATTCCTATGTGCCCCAGAAGTTGTTACTAACTGCATTCAGACCCACAGTGCTTTGCTTGTACACCTTGATAAGACTGATGTTATTTCTCAATGTACTTACTGTATATCTTCAACTGGCAAATTTAGAGGATATTCTGCATTCTTCTTCACTTTCATTTCATTCCAGTAATCATTCAGTTTTTCTCCCAGTGCTGTAATCGTAAGCCTTAAAAAAGCACAAAATTAACTCAAAGAAAACTATGATAAACAATTTTTTTAAACACTGAGAAAGCAATCTGCTAACAATTATTTTTCAGTGTGGGGAACTGAACCCTGGGTTCTATGGACATTACACAAACATGCCACCGAGCTACATCCCCAGACTTTTTACCACTAAAATCATATGGCAATGTGTACAGTCCAAAAAAAGAATAACACTTTTGAAAAATTTTATGTATTTGATACAAGGTCTCATTATGCAGCTCAAACTCCAGTGATCTTCCTGTCTCTGCCTCTCCAGTGCTGTGATTACAGGTGTGGGGGATCATGCCCAGTCTTAGTGGCTGGCTGGGCATGCCCAGGGTGAGGGAGGAGTAAATCGATTGAACCAGGGTCCTTGCGCTTGCCTAGCCAGGACTGAAACTGCTGAGCTATCTCCACAGTCCTGATTTTCTATAAGGACTATGTATAAACTCCTAGAGCACAGGTAAGATCATCTAAGAAATAAGGGGTATAGTTCAATGGCAGAGAACATACCAAGCATTCTCGAGACCCTAAGTTTGATCTCTAACACATCACTTATACAAGTCTATAATTCAATGTAAACAAAAAGACAAGGAGAGCCAGGAGCTCCCTATCATATCACATAGATATCCAAAGAGCATGTTTTCTCTCCAAGCCGCTCCTCCCTTCCCACATCTTTACTCAACCAATGAGCTTACCCTTACCACTGCTGAAAACACGCCAATGCCATGAGCTACAGTCACAGGGCATGACCATCCATATGAGCTTTAGTCAACTGATTTTTTTTTAAATTTATGTATTTAGTACAGTTTCACTACACAGCTCAGACTTGTAGTGATCCTCCTGTTTTCAGCCTTTCCTGCACTGGGATTATAGGAGAGTGTCACCATGCCAGGACTCAGTTGCAGCCTCAACATGCCCGGGGTAGGGCTGACATGGGGGTGGAGCCAGCCAGGCATGTGGTACCAAGGATAGAACCTAACTCTGTGCTTACTTAAGCAGGTGCTTAGTCCACTGAGCTATCTCACCAGTCCTTCAACTGTTTTCAAAATGATCAGCAATTTCCATACCTACCAGCAATTTATAAGATTTTCAACTGCCCTACATTGTACCAACATATGCTGTATGTTTTTAATCTTAGACATGTTTTTCATTGTTGTCCACTATAATCAATACCTTTTGGGAGGGGCTGGGGAGATGGTTCAGTGGGATACGCGCGTCCCTGGCAAGCACAAGGGCCTGAGTTCAATCCCCAGTTTAGCCAAAAATAAAAATAAAATAAAATGATCCTGTAATAGTTGAATGTCAGTGGAGTGCCCACCTTTGACAGGTGTAGACAAAGGAAGGGGTGTAGAAAGAAAAAATCATGATGTGTGTGTATAGACAGTACAGTTGGGATAGATAACGCTGTGCTTCTACATAATTCTATGAGAGGCAAGATCTGCACTAATGGTGGTTGGACAGGATATTATGTCAGCTTCTAGTACTACAGTCATCCACTAGGAAAATAATTATTGAAT
>PVKA01017088.1:0-46479 GCA_004027165.1 Ctenomys sociabilis
AAAAAAAAAAAAAAAAAAAAAAAAAAAAAAAAAAAAAAAAAAAAAAAAAAAAAAAAAAAAAAAAAAAAAATAAAATAACTGCTAAACCTTAAACTTCATTTCTTCCATTAACTACATTTTAATTAGCTTGCTATTTCAGCTTTAAAAATCAAGATCAAGTGATGTTATCTTCAGAAAATGAATTAGAGACCATGATTTTCAATGCTTGAGATTAATTTAAGTGAAAACTTCTTAAACTTCACAATTATACCCTAATGGTAAGATAAAGTTTAAAGTAGAAGCCCAGATCAGTTGGCTTTATTTTCTTATTCCCACGAGTAACTCCCCAGATATCTATTCTTCACTCTTCATTTATTACCACATTATCTACATCTGTAGTGTTCAATAATATTCTTGATAATACTCTTGACATTTTGATGAGGTTTGCTTTAGTACAGAACTCCAAATAACAGTGGCTCATTGAGGAGAGAGGCTAATCCTTTCTCACGTGCATGTTCTGAGCGTGGGTGGAGTCCGGCAGGGAGGGCCTGGAATTCTGCGGTGACGTTCTTGGACCCTCAGTGAGCTTCCACCCCGTGGCTGCAATGAACGTGGCCTTCCCTGCCAGTGCTCCCCCACTGGCTAAGTTTGTGACGCCACGTATGGCATTTCTGATCACAAGAAAGAGAGTGACAGGAAGAAAAATGTTATAAGGATTTTTGAAATAAGACATTTGAAAACCATCGTGGGACACAGCTAGATTTCAGAAGGATAAAGAAAGAAAAGGCAGGAGGGCACCCTTGGTTCCGTGTGCCATGGGGAAGTGGAGATAAGTGAGAAGGATGGGCCTGCACGTGTCGGACGCATTGTTTTTTTGGACCCATAAATAGGTCTTCTTCCTTTTTTACACTATTTATGCTCCTTCCTCATATATTTTGCTAAATCTATAGTCACTGTTCTCCGGGGTTTGTACAGAGTAAATACTGGTCACAGATGTCCACGTACTTTCACAATTCCTTTCCAATCCAGTGGAGATAACGTGTTTTGAGTTTTCATTTATTCACTTTGCCTTTGTCATTTATATATCTTCAAACTGTTCAGAAAAGAGTGGATTTTGCTCACTAAGGTCGAATATGTCAGACCATGTCTGTCCCTCTGTCCATCATCTATGTTTTTTTTAAAGTAAGCCCAGTGGAAAGCTTTGGCCTCCTGCTTTATCTTGTGTACGCGTCTCCTGCGCAGGGTGTGCTGCTGACTTCTGGGATTTCCCCTCTGAGGCTTATGAAAGCTCTTCCACTTTGACTTGTGAAAACGAACTGGGAAATCCTTTGCCTTTTCATCCTCTGCGTTTTACTCATGGAGAAATAAAGATTCTTTCTGTCAAAGACGGAAGCGTGTGAGTAGGGGCAAACAGAATGCTGAGCCTAGCATCTGACCTCAGAATCTCTTGCCTCTGACCGTATTTCAAGATCCCAGATTTCAGTGAAACTTGCATTCCTTATTATAAGGGTAAGATTTTTTTCAAACGACCAAACTTGTGATTCTCCACCTGGCAATAAACATTTCTCTGGCTGCTTACATGAGCGATGTCCTCGGTTCTCTTGTATCAGTGGAAAACGCTCTGTCTGGCGATTCCCAACCCACTCTGGCTTGCCTGAACTTTGTATCATGCGAGAAGCAAGCAGGACTCAATGCGATAAGAAGTGAGTAAATAGGATTAGTGCCCTTAATCAGGGCTAATCAATCATTTCAAGTGGAAAATTCATTTGGGTTTGGCTGACTGGAACTGCATTGACAGCAGATTGCAGAATAATGCTGTAATTAATTATGTATTTAAGATACTCTTCAGTCTTCTTAGAGGGTTTATTTTTCCCTTTGACTTTCCCTCATCACAAAGATTTAAATCTACTAACCACTGTCCCAGAATTGCTTTTATATTCACTTGATCTCACTTTTTACTTAGTAATTTTTAAATGGAGTTTCTTTCACAGCTCAAAGTAAATATTTACTGTGACTTTACTATGCCAAATTTCATGCTGGCCCTATTTGGAGTTTTGTGTGGTGTAAGCTCATGATATCTCAAATAGCTTAATTTGTCTTTGTCTCATGCATTCCAAGCAAGTGAATTTCAGAGGTTATGAAAATTGCATAAGAAAAAATATCATTCTAGTGTACAACACAAAGGCACATTTTCCTCAAGTAATTATTTGGAAAGAAAAAGGAACTCTTAACAAAGGGCTGTGTGCTTCTTCTAATGGCTTCTCCACAGGATTCTTCATAATTATTCTACCTTGTAGTGTGTGCCCTCTCAGCATAGCCAAGTATGACAAGCAAATGAAATGATCAATGTAATTCAGGGTCCATTTTCAGCTGAGCAGTGATGGCTGAGAGCAGACAGTCACTTGTCCTATCACTGAGCAGGCCCATTAGTGACATGAAGGCTTTGATGCCGGCCAAATAAAAAAGTGAACTTGGATTGTTGCTGGCCAGCAAATCAATTCCCAGCAAGTGATAATATCCATTCAAACATATTAACCAACTTCTGAGATCTGTCGTGATGGCTAAGGTTGCTTTCAAATTCTAGGTAAGCTTGTATTTTACTAGTGTTTTTCAAGATGAACTTAATTTCAATGGATAATTCTTTCAGCACAATCCTTTTCAGATTAATAAAGGATACCTCACTGCCTACATGTGTGTCCATATCTGTTATGTGGTGGCATGTCAATAAGTTAAATTTATAATCTTCCTAGAAGGAGGCTATTATTAAAAATGATCATCTTAGAAGGTACTACTCTGACTGCTTATCCTGAACCATGTTCCACATTTAAGTGCTTTATACATTATATTTAATTTCTCCCTTAAACTTAATCAAATTCGGTGAAGTCATTGGTGCTTAGGTTAAAAACCCCATGGAAATCCACAATTGAAAATGGAAAAAGATATGTCTTAGTCATAATAAATTTGAAAAGTAGAATTTTAAGAGATTATGAGCTTCGAATCAGCCATCAATGCATGTGCAGCAATACTGATGTATAAAACAATTAATGTGTAGTTGCATTGAGAACAAAATAGTCCAAAGCACAGGAAACTGCAGATCAGATCCTTGCAGAGCATGTGTTCACTGTTGCACATTCTGAAAGACAGATTGACACACTGTAGCTCGTTTGGATGAAAGTGAGCCTTGTAGCCTGTGGACAACTAGAGCTAAAGCAACTCTGGAGCTTGGACAAGGAAAAGAATGCATGGGAATTGTGTGACAATGAATGACTATCTTTAAGTTCAGTCTTGTTTAACACAGGAGCTGTGTTCTTCAAAGCTGTTGATTGAATCAGCATTCTGATGCTGATAGCAGCATAGTCTCTAGGAAGCCCTGTGGATATCCACATATTCCAGCACTACTTACTGAAAATATCATTAATCTTCCATTGCTTCTGAGTACCATCTTTGGTCTAGGTTAACTCTCTATACATTCAAATGTTTGTTTCTGAGTTATTTGTATAGATTTATGCGGAGATAGTGTCACCTTAAAAGTTATTAACTTAAACACCTTAATTAACTTAGAAGTTAACTTTTGTTTTGATATTTAATAATTTTGTTAAGCCTTAAAGTTCAAAAGTAGTAGTTATTTTTGACCATTGCAGCTGTGATTTGTAAACATAATACATTTCAAAAGGGAATATTTGGAATTTTGATTTTAATTTCACTATTGAAACATAAAGTTGATGGAAAATTAATATCTTTTCAATATAGTGGTACCCTGGTTCATGGACTTAATTTGGTTCATGATTCTGAGGAAGATGATGACAGTCAGGTTCTTCGCTCTCCATGGAGTTCAGGAAAGCACTTAGAAAATTTTTTCTGAGTGCTTCTGTTTGACAATTGAACTCTTTACCCCTTGAAATTTTTATAAACTGAGGTATTACTGTGGTAAATCTTGCAACTCAAGAATAAATATTTTTCTCTTCTTTTATGTACATTTATAAACTCATTTTATACTTCATACTCTTATGAAAAGATGAGTTATATACTTTGTTTTAGTTTTTGTCTTTTTGAGCCAAGGTTTCATTATGTAGTTCAGGCTGCCCTTGGGCTAACTTTGCAGCCCAGGCTGACTTCAAACCAACAATCTTCCTGCCTCAACCTCCTGGGAGGTGGGATTATAGGTGTGTACCACCACACCCAGTGTATACCTGTTCTTATTATTTCTAGGAATTCACACTGATTCTATTATAATAGTACATTCTTTCTTTTTGGCAGAACCAGGAATTGAAGTCAGGCCCTTGTGCTTGAGCCATCTCCCTAGCCCTACAATAGTATATTTAAAAATTTTAATAATTGATTTATTTATTGCTGCTATGCAGAAATGAAATTGATTTTCAAGAAAATAATTGCTAGCACCTAACAACACAGTTGCCAATTGAACTTATTTATTTATAATTTACATAGATTTCTCTATATATAATGATTGAATTAGTCCATTTTTTAGTTCTGGGACAAAAATATCTGATCCCCCACAACTTAAACAAGCAATAGTTTGTTTTGGTTCATGGTTTCAGTGGGTCGAGTTTATCGCTGTGTGGCTCCACATTAGAAATGGTATGGAGGAGAGACATAACCGAGGAAACCTGATCAGCCTATGGCAACCAGGATACAGAGAGAGAGAGAGAGAGAGAGAGAGAGAGAGAGAGAGAGAGCAGAGAGAGGGAGAAGGCAAGGAAAAGAACTGACTCTTAACAGGTCACTTTCCAGTGTCCTGCAACTTCTGAACACAGACTTTGGGAAAAACTTTTATATTCAAACCGTAGCATATATCATCTGTGAATGTTACAAGTTTTTATACTTTCTTCCAGTTATTGTGCTTTTATCTTCAGAAAAATAAATACTGTTATTGGAAACAGTATAGAGGTGGTGATTTCCTTTACCAAACTTGCTGCTATAACTGAGCTTAAAGCAATGATCTCACTTGTTTTCTTTTCCTTTTATCTTACTTTATGTTTTTCTTTTTTATCTTCATTGGTATATTTATTATTATATGACTTTTCCAGTAGATTAGCCTACAATTATGGATTGTTTTATCTTTTATTATCTATTTCCTAAAATTTACTTATTTGGTACAGGGTCTCACTACACAGCTCAGACTCATAGTGATCCTCCGTCTCAGCTTCCTCAGCACTGGGATTGCAGGTATGCATCACCAAACCCGGTTTCAGTGGCCAGAAAGGCTCTTGGCTGGCACAGTATATAGTACTGGGGACCGGGCCTGGGTCCTTGTGCTTGCCAGGCAGGTGCTTAGACAGCCAAGCTATCTTCCCAGCCCTCTTTTATCTTTTATTGCTTATTATCTTTCTCTAAAAAAAATTCACACTGCTTCTGGTGGACTTGAAGGAGCACCAACAATTTGGATTCATTAATTCAGTTTAAAGAATGTGGATGATTTAATGTAGAGCTTCAGCCCTGTTATATTATTTCTAGCTCAGTCTTCCTCTGAAAATGTTCTCCTTTGGGACAACAGAATCAATCTGTGGACTCTTTCCTAGTTATATCCTTATCAGATATGGAGTCTTAGCTTTACTTTCCATTTAGAACCTTTAGAAACTGACAGAATTCTTAGGGAAGGTAAGTACAAATCCTGAATTGGTTTTTCCTTTCTTTTTTCCTTAGGGAATGGTCTACAGGATGTTCAGGGTCTCACTACTAGATCAGACTCATAGTGATTCACCTGTTTGCAGCCTCCCAAGAGCTGGGGTTATAGGCACACCACCACACCCAGTTTCAATGTCTGTCTTAGCATGCCTCGAGGGCAGGGCCCGCATGGCAGGTGCAGGAATTGAACCCCAGATCCCTGTGCTGAATGCAGGCTCTTTAACTGGCTGAGCTATTTGGCTTTTCCTCTTGGCAGTATTAACTTTCCAATGTCTGCATAGATTTAGTTTCAGACTTTGTTTAGATCTTGAAATTGTTTTATAAATGTTTCATCAAAATTAGGAGAAAACTATATTGTACCAAAACTTTAAATGAGGCATTTATAACTCCTTCCTACTTCTGTCTAGCTCTAAAGTCTATCTTCTTAGTCAATAAGTAATTATTTCTCACTAATCATGTAATTTTCCCTAAACAATGCACAAGACTGGCTAGCTCAGTGGTAGACAATCTGTGAGGCCCATGGCTCAATCATAAACTATCATAAAATATATAAGACAAGACAAAGGCACAGTGATTCTTAGATGTTATCAGAGAAACACATGCATGGTCATGGTGTCCCAGTAACCTTTGAGAATCCACCAAACAGTCTTCAGCCTTTTAGGTTAGGTGATCTGATTTTCTCAGAATGACAGGGGTCTACATTTTCAGCCACAGTAAAAAAATAAGTTCACAAAAGTTAATGTATCAAAAAGAATGCCAATATGTCTGGGTTTAATTTTAACAATAAAACTATGATAAATCTGGAAGATTCATGTAGGCCAATTAGTTATTGTTAGTGTTAATAAGTGTCTGAGAAAAAGATAAACTAAAATTAGATGATTTTAAATTATCAGGTATTGAAAGTCTGAAAAATTATTGAATGCTACATAAGCAGACCATCCAGTCTGGGTGAGAGTCCCTTATGCCAGGACATCTCCTGAATAAGTGAATGTTTCTACTTGATACTTTTTGAGGTGTTTTACTCTGTACTAAGTGACTGACTCTTTTTATTCCAGTTGTATTTTCCTGAAGAAATATTCACAATGTTTTGGAAATATGAATGTTTCAAAATTTTCAATCAAATCATTAGTGATATACATATTTTAATTTCTACAGTGGTTAATTACATTGATTGTGTGGAACACTTTGTTTTTTTCAGTTTTACTTACTACTCAACCTTGCATACAATTCCAGATAGATATTATGTACATTATTATTGCATAGTATACCACAAAATAAATATTTAGAATTTTACAAATTCTTGAAATCATTTCTATTAAATTATAATTGTAAATCTAAGTATTTAAAAAATTGTGATCAGTGTAATAGATGTATAGAGGTTTGCATATTTTAAAATTATCATGTTTATTATATTTTATTTTTTATAAACTGTTATATGCCCATGCCTAGAATACTTACTATATCTTTAAATTAAGGAATTGACTGCTTTGGAATTTGTATAAAAAACAAAGCTTTGAATTAAATGGTATTGAAAATTCATTCCACAGCACAGCATATTAATGCGGCTTTACTTTTTATATCTCATTTTTATACTTTTCTGTTGGATGATTAAGACCAAGACAAAGTAAGACCTATATAATAAGAAATGTAACTTTTGTATCTGACAAGTTCTTTTTTTTTTGGTGGAACCAGGGATTGAACTCTGTGCCTTGGGCTTGCCAGGGAAGTGCTTATTGTACTGAGTTATCTCCCTGGACCCTGAGAAGTTCTGACACTGCCAGTCCCATGAATTACTCATTACTATTATGGACTACTGGACTGTATTGGATTATTTTGCTGAATTCACTCAACTACAATATTTAAAAGACAGTGGAATACCCGTCTCTGACAAAACTGAACAAAAAAGGAGGATATAAATGAAGGACCATTTTGTACCTGTATATACAAAATAGTTAGGATATACAGCTACTTTCTCTTCAATGAGAAGAAAGATTTGTACTAGGAATGCTTGGAAAGGATATCACGTCTCATCTTATACTATGAATAGCCACTATGAAGACAAAAATATGCAATGTATTAATTATTATAACTCTCCTACTAACCTGTTTTAAAACTATCTCAGTACTATTTGTTTCTCAATAAAATTAATTTTAAAAAAAGAAAATTCATTCCAGATTTAAAATTTAAAGACTTTTACTTAAGTCAATTTAAGAATTCATCATTTTACTGAATGTCTTTTAATTTTGGTTACAATACACTCATTTGCTGCCTTGACTGGTTATAGATGTGCATATGAGATTCACCGCTTCTGTATGGTGACAGTTGAGAGTTGGTCTCTACTGTTAAGAGATGGAATATAAATATGTCAGTATTGTGGCTCATAAATGGCTGAAGTCTTTAAACATTGGTAATTTGAATATAGTTAGCCCCGTGAATAAGCCTGAAAAGACAGATAAAGAGTTCATAGGAAAATACAAGCTCTTCACAAAATATAGTATTAAAATTATAGGTCCACTTATAACTGTTCAGTTACTATGGGTTACTTATTCTCATGGTGGCCATTTGATATTTCCCTTAGGACCTTAAACACTTGAAACTACCTGAAAGCACCAGAAAGTATTTTTTTAATTTTTTTTTTTTTTTTTTTTTTTTTTTTTTTTTTTTTTTTTTTTTTTTTTTTTTTTTTTTTTTTTTTTTTGGGCAGAACCTGGGATTGAACTCAGACCCTTGTGCTTGCCAGGGAAATGCTCATTCTACTGAGCCATCTCCCCAGCCCTCATGAAAGCATTTTTTTTTTTATACAGAAGTACAGGCTGGGGAGATAGCTCGGCGTTCTAAGTGCCTGCCTGTAAAGCACAAGGGCCTACGTACGATTCCAGGTACTGCATGCTATGCTAGCCTCAGAACCCTGTTCCTGGTGGCACACTCCTGTAATCCCAATGTTGGGAAGACTGAGACATGAGGATCACTATGAGTGTGAGCTGTGTGGTGAGATCCTGTATCAAATAAATGAATAATAAAAAATATACATAGAAGTATACATATTTCCTTTCATTTTCAAAGATGCCACTTAGGAACCTTTTATGACATGGTGTTTTACACATATCTTTATATTTAAAAATATAAAGATGCAAATAATGTTAAAGTAGAATAAGTTCTATTTCATTATATAATAAAATATAGATAAATAATCTTTCATTATCATTTTCCAGTATAATTATTGCTTCTTTTGAGATTTTGAAGAACTTTACTATTTTTTAATTGCTGTACACTAAAATTACTCAACAAAGACCATTTGACTCAGCGTTTAACTTATAACCTTGTATTTTAAAAATGTACCTCCTTGAAATGTGGTTTATCTCCATATCTGTGTAATTTTTTTGTGTCTCATAATAAAGTTAGTGTTTTCACCTGTGGAGACCTAAGAATATTACTTCTTTTTCAGGTCCTTTCTAAGAAAGGGGTTTGGGTAATCACTCACAAATAGGTGAAGCTAGTTTGACCTTGGGATACTTAACAACTGATTTTCTTCTTGGAAATAATTATACCAAAAAACTCTCTATAATGAGTAATAGTTATTTGTGAAAGCAGTGCACAAATATGCTTTGTTATGGCTCTTGCAAATTAGACTTTGAAAATATGTTAAGCATTCTGAGGTGTGGACAAGTAATCATCTGTTCTTTCACTATTTAATTGCTTTTTAAATTGCATCTGTGATTTTGACCTCTAGTGTAAAGCAAGCATGACTTATTGGGTTACTGAGACAGCAGTCGCTGTACTTATAGATGCATATTATCTTAAACATCAAATTCTGACAAATTTTGAGTTAATTTATGAATGATTTGTACAAAGAGATACATAAAATGTGTTTTCAATGAATGAAAGCAATGATGTTTGAACTAATATGTTTGTATAATATATTATACAATAAGAAAAAACCCTTATTTTGATTTTTACTTTAAAGGGATTATTAGTACAATTTAAAATTCTCTATAAAGCATTGAAGTTGGTTTTATATTAAGAAAACAACAAAAAATCCTGATGTTCTAGGTGATATAATTTACCAATATGTCACCATTATGTGACCACTCAGTTTGTGCTAGGCCCAGGATTTAAGGTTGGATCTACCTTGTTAGACTTATTTGTGTTTTGCTAATCTGCTGTTACATTTTTCTAAAAATAATGGATACATCAGTCAATAAATTCATAAAATGAGCAGGTCACAAGCAAAAGATAATTTATCAGTATTTAAGGTTTGATATTTACCATATCTAAAATATCACAAAAGTGTACTTGGAAAATCAAGTCAAATCGTTATTTCTTTTTTTCTTTTGTCTTTCCTTTATGAATCCAACCATTTTTTTGTCCCCGATTATTTATTCCTCCTTCCACAGACCCTAGGGACCAGAAAAGAAATGCTCTGGAATTCAAACCTTGAATGTTTGAAGCAAAGTCACAGAGGTCCTTCACATAGTGTTGTGGTCTGTGTCTAGTTGTCCCCTCAAAGCCTCATGTAAGTTGTGGGCAGAAGCGGCTGGAGGAGCAATGAGTGGTTTGAGGGGTGGGCCCAGAGGGCCAGGGCGGGGCCAGAGAGACAGAAACCCTAAAAACTGGCTAGGGTGCTTTCTTGGAGATGTGGAGAGGGTCCTCCTGGACACAGCAGTACCCCAGCCTCTCCTCCAGTGTCTTGAAACCTCTAGTAACTGTGAGCTAAATAAACCTTTCCTTCCCTCAGTTTGAATGTCGGGTATTTGTCCCAGCAACAAGAGAAGAGTAACTAATACACATAGAATGCCAAATAACAAGCCCCTTTCATTGCTTCCTTCCTGAGAAATACAGCAAGTCCAAATACTGTGCTGAACAATGTGAAGGTATGCTCAAGGTGGAAAAGTTATGGGTCTTTGTCCCTATTAGACTAATTTGATGCTAAAGTGGAGCTTCTTTGAAGATAACATGTTCTGCTTTGTGAAATTACCTGTCTTCAGTTTTGTAGTATCTAGATCTTTTTGTATTATTTCATCTTCTATTTGCCATTGTTACCATAGCTACTCCTGACATTGCCTTGGAAAAGCTTCAAATAGTGGTAATCATGGGAGAAAATTTTGCCAGTGCTTATGTCAAACAGTAGCCAGTTCTAATGAAAACATATATTTATTATGATGTTTAATTTATTAAGCATAATATTTATAATAAATATTAAGAACTTACAATGAAAAATGGAAGTGATCAGCTGAACTTGTCCTTTTACTTACGAATGTTTGTGTTTTTATGGTATATTTGAGGCAGGGTATTGTAATGTCTCCAGCTTTGTTCTTTTTGCTAAAATTGCTTTGGTCATTCAAGATATTTGTGTTTCTATGTAAATTTGATGAGTATTTCTTTTACTTCTATGAAATCTGTCATTGGTATTTTAAAAGGGATTATGTTGAATCTGCATGTCTAAGTGGTATGGGCATTTTAACAGTATAAATTGATGTTCTTCCATTTTTATGCCAACTTTCTGTCATCAGTGCTTTGTAAGTTTTATTATAAAGATAATTTGTTTACCTATTCTTGGTTATTTAATTTAATTTAATTCTATAGATATTGGGAATGGTATTACTTTCTTGATTTCTTCCTCAGTAACTTTGCTATTTGCATGTAAAAAGCTACTGATTTCAGTATGTTGACTTGTATCTTTCCATCTTACTGAATTTATTTATCAGTAAGTTTTTATAGTTTTTTCCATGGGCTCTAGCTTTTCTGCATAAAACATCACACCCTTGGTGTGAAACAGAAAATTTGGTCCATCCTTTCCTGTTTGGATATGCGTTATTTCTTTCATCATATTGCCCTTACTGAAGCTTGTAACTGTAGAGGGAAGAAAAGAGGTGAAAAGTACAATCCTCGTCCTGGTTCTGCTCTTTGAGGAAATACATCATAGCTTTTTTCCACCATTTGTCATGATGTGCATTGTAGATCTCACACTGTAGCCCTTCTTGCTTTTCTGTTCATTTATTGTGTTCTTAATGTTTTGAGTATTTACTTTTGTTGTGAGGTAGTGTTAAGTTTTATAAATATTTTTTTCCTGCAACATTTAGAATCTTCAAGTTTTTACATGTGAGTCTAACAAAGTGATGAACTATATTTACATATGTATCCTGCTTCTCTGGGATAAATGCCACACTGTCATGGTGTGTGATGTTTTCATCGCATGTTGGATTCAATTTGTTAGCATCTTTGTTAATCAGGAAAACTGATCTCTGTTTGCTCTTTCCACCTGGTATTGGTTTTAAGACAGTGCTGACTTCTTAGAATGGGTTTAGAAAGGAATTCTTCTCTTTCAGGACTTTTGAATGATTTGAAAAGAGTTGGCATCATTTGTTCTTTGAAGGTTTGGTGAGATTTAATATGAAGCCATCCAGTTCAATTCAAGCTTTGCTTTGTTCAGAAAATTTGTATTATGATTTAATCTCATTACTTGCTTTTGATCTGTCCAAGTTTCTATGTCCTCAGGGTTCAAGTTGGATAGGTTAGCTATATACAAGTATTTGTCTATTTCTTCAGGGTATTAGAATATGGTAGTTCATAATTGTCTGCAATCATCCTTTGCATTTCCATGGTAGGGGCTCTAGTATCTCATGCTTCATATCTGAAACATGATATGGTTCATTTCACTTTTTCTTTTGTAAGCCTAGAAGGGCTTATAAATTTTAATTTCTTTTAGCAGAACTGGGAATTGAACTCAGGCCCTTGCACTTGCCAGGTAAGCACTTATTCTACTCAGTTATCTCCTTCACCACATAAATTTTGATTTTCAAAAATAAAAGCTTTTAATTTTTTGATTATTTCTTTTTTTAGATCTTTATTTCACTTATTCTCTGATCTTTTTTTAATTTTTCCTTCTACTGATTTTGTTTCATCATATTGCTCTTGGTGAAGCTTGTTTTAAAGTTTTTCTTTTTTGAGTTGTATCATTGGGTTATTTCATTAAAAAAAAAAAGTTAAAGTACTTATTTCTCCTGGGACAGGAGACTGCACTCTTGTAATCTCTAAGATATGATTTCAGAAAAAGAAACATTTTACTGTAAACTTTCCTCTAATATTACAGTTTTTGTATTCTATGTCTCATTTTTGTTTAAGAAATTTTAAGTTTTTTTTTATTTCTTCATTAAACCAGTATTCATTCAACAGTTTAATATCTGTACGGTTACTATCAATAGTTTCAATAACATCTGTGTGTTTGTACAATTTCTCAGGTTTCTTTTGTGGATGTCTAATTTTATTCCACCATAGTCAAGAGAAAACACAAGATATAATTTTATACTTTTGAAAATGTTTTTGCCTAACATCAGTTCTGTGATGTAAAGTGTTCAATATACTTATCAGGAAAGTATTCCATTATTTATCAGAAGAAGAGTTCCATGTACTTATCAGGTGAAGCTGTTGGATGAATTGTTCTGTGTAAGTTGCTTAGGTCCTTCTGGTCTATAGTTCACATTCCAATTCTGACTTTTTTCTGCAAGAGTTGTCCAGCGATAAGAGTGGCATGCTGAGAGCACTTTTCCTGCACTAGAGATTGCCTGTACTGTTGGTCTGACAGTGTTGCTTTACAATAATAATAATAATAGGGTGCTCCAACATGTAGTCTTTTTGAGAGACTAGATATATCTAGATAATAGTGTTATCATTCAGAGACCCAGTTTCCCAAAATATGTACTATCCAAGCTGTGTTTCAAAAGATCAGCTTCCTTTTCTTAATTCATCATTCTTAAATCTTTGCCAATTAGCCAAATATCATCCTGGAGAAGGAATTTTGGAATACTTGGTGTGAAGGTGACCTTACCCAGAAAAACATGAATTTACAACCTGAAAACTCTAGGACTTTTTTTTTGCCAGGGAAGTACTTATTCTGCTGAGTCATCTCCCAGGCCCCCTACAACCTGAAAACTGAGATAAGAGAACTATAACAACCAAACACCAAAATGAAAATGTCATAGTGTCATATAAAAGCACCCTTGATATGTGTTTCTAAGATCACAAATAGTACTAGACAGACTCATAGAAAAGATAATCACAATATTAAGTATAATAAAAATATCAAGACCAATAATTTCCAGGCAAATACACAAATCAAAGTAATGATAAATTACTGGCATGCACAAAGACAAGATACAGAAGATGAGATAATCATGAAAATTAAGTACAAAAAGTGGGAAGAGCTCAGATCCCTACCTAAAAGATCTGTAATCTTAACCACATATACCAAGTCACACCAATATGTTGAGCACTAAAGAGGTGCAACCTATTTTGAATTCAGTTAATTATATTTGATCAAGCCAGTGGTTTGCTGTGGTTCCAACTGCCTTACCTATGGTGACAAAATAAGACATTTCTTGGAATCACTTCCTAGTGAATATTCTGATTAAAGAACATAGCTGGTATTCTTAACCCAACTTACTGTGGGCAATTGATTGCTCTCACAGACATGAAATGTCTTCTTGCAGAAGAGATACATCAATTCCCCTACAGGCAAACTACCAAAATTTAAATTCAGAATGTGTAATTACCCAGATTGAGCTTAAACAAGCCTTACAATACCACAAATCCCCAGGTGGGAAGCAGAAAAGGAAAGTATCTTGCAAGAAAAGAAAAAAAGAATTAGACACAGAAACAGAAATCAGATCATAAATCACTTGGGCATTAAACATGACCTCAGGAAAGTTAAACTCTTTATAAGGAAAATCTGCTTCAACAGCAAAAGACTCCATGCTCACTTGAACCAAGAAGCCAAGAGAGTCCAATATCAAGGAGTAAACACACTAACCCTACATCAATACCTCAAGGACTAATGAAGTACAACCTCAAGAGCACTTTATTGACCCCAATTTGTCAAGCCAAAGGCCTGACGTTGCTCTACCAACCCTACTGCAGATGTATAACTATGATAGTAAGATAATGCTGGCCAGGATGGTCTGGATGGGGAACTTACCAGTCGTTGCTGACACCAAATAGAAGTTCAGGCAGCCATTTGTCATCCAGAAGGAAGGTCTGCATGGATTTTGTTGTCTGTTGTTTTCCTGGGGATCCTTAGAAAGGATCTAGGCCACCAAATGTTCCCAGTCCATGTAAAGTTCTTTTGCTCAATTCATGTGGAAATCCTGAATAAGTGAAGTGTAGCTGTGCTTGCTGTCCAGATGTCACCAGATAACATAAGGTTTGATGGATGCCAGCAACTGACATAGTCAGCCACCTCTCACTGCCACTGTGGGTTGTTGCCATCTAAAGCCAGCTTTTGCTGAATACCAAGGTCAATTCTGCTTGGTATTGGTCTTTGCTGCTGATCTTTATTGGCTTCAGGTCCCTGGAGCTTTTTTAAACAAGTCTGAGTGCTTATTTTTCTTTCATTAGGAGGCAGTTTCTCTGTCTACACTAATCAAGTTTTAAAAACTGCAAATAAATATGTAACTCTTTCGGAGTAAATACTACTCAAAAATAAATCATAGTCAGATTCACAGGAATAACAAAGCAAATTTTATTCTATCAGGGCCTTGCGGGAGTACAGGGAGTGATCTACCCAGGGGGAGACACTCCTAGACTAAAACCAAAGAAGTTCAGAGGAAGTGATATTTATGTGGAAGCATGTAAGCCTGTTTTCATGAGGGTGAAGGCTGAAACCAGAGAACCCTCTGAAATCCTTGCTCTGAATGTCGGGTATGCAAATAAGGGCAGCAGATCCCTCCTTACCTGCTATCAGGCCCTCCAGGTGGCCTTCCTCGATTCTTCAAAAAGGCAACTATCATCTAAGGTGGCCAGAGTTGAGGAGGGGCACCTTGCTTCCTAGATGTAACTTACGTTGGATTAGAAAATGGCCTTTTGATGGCCAGAGAGGGCACAGCTAGATAGCGAGGAAGGACACTAAAGCAAAAATCCCAGCCTATTCCAAAGGGGAGCAAAGAGAAGCAGAGGGAGGGAAGGTGGGTAGCAGTGCCTAAGCCACACTTCCTGCCAGGCCGCAGGGAAAAATGAGACAGTGTGTCTCAATTGCTTTTGCGAAGTTCTTATATACACAAACAATGTGGTGTGTATGTGTGTGTGTGTGCACGTGAATATGCACACACACACACACACACACACACACACGCACACTATTTGGATTATATTCAAGAAGATTTTACCCAGAGGCTTCAAGTATATCCTCTGTATTTTCTCTTAAAAACTTCAAAGTTTCTTTTTTTATACATATGTTTTTCAATTGATTTAATTTTAGTATATGAGAATTAGGGGTCTACTTTCCATATTCTTCACATGGATATCCAGGTTTACTAGCACCATTTGTTACAGAGGCTTGTTTTTATTTCAGAGACAGTAAAAATAATAAAAAATTAGAAATGGTGCAGAATTTCAAAAAAAAACAATGATATGAATTCATAATGGTTGTTATATTGTATAGTTTTGTCTTCAAAGTAGTCGTTCAGATTACCATACGTAAGCTTGGAAAATTGATCAAAATATTAAGCATAATTGTTCCTTTTAATAAACCAATTCAATGATATTTATGTAAATAAATTTCAATAGACCTTCGCAGTACAGTTATCTTAGCTATCTTTTCAACCTGTTTTTGACCTCTTTGTAAAATTCTCAATCAAGGGCTTATTGCACTGAGCCATCGCCTTGTCCCCACCTCTTTGTAAAATTCTGATGAGGAGCTTCATTGTTTTGTTTTGGTGTTTTCTGTTCTGCTCCACTGATTTACATGTGTATTTTGTGCCAATGCCTTGTGTTTTTTTGTTTTTGTTTTTACTATGGCTTTGTAGTCTAATTTGAAATTAGCAAGTGTTAAGATCCTAACAAGCTCTCTTTGCTTTGGAATGTTTGCTGTTCTGTCTTTTTTTGTACTTACATGTGGATTTCAAGATGTTAGATGTTTTTTTCTAATTTTGTTAGGAATGTCTTTGATATTTAAATAGCCATGGTCTTAAATGCATAGATTTTCTTCAGTAATATGACCATTTTAATTTACTAATTCTGATGATCTAGGAACAAGGGGTGTCTTTCTATTTTCTAATGTCTTCTCCAATTGTTTTCTTCAGTATTCTATAGAGGTGTTTATGGTAGTGGCCTTTTATCACAACTCAAAATATTTAATGTACAAGCAAATTAAAATATAAAGACATAAATACTTAAAAAATAAAATGAAAGAAAAATCATACCATTCATTGACAAAATAGAGCCACACTAACTATATTAATACAAAATACACAAATAAAAAGGCTATGGCCAGGATAAAGATAGATGTTCTGTAATTACAAAGAGATATTTTAGTAAGCAGTGTTTACTAGATGAAAGTTATATTATTCTGATAGCAGACTTTGTTCTCTTTCCTTGCTCTTTTGCGGTTCTCAGAATTTAATAAACTGACATTATGTGTAAGATAGTAAATTTTATATTTATTTCTGGATGTGGGTCTCATTTCTTTGTTCATGTGTCAGTATCTGGTACTGTATCAATATGGTCAAGGGTTGAGCTGCAGTTACTCTTTTTCTCTTTTTTTTTTTTTTTTGTATTTTAGGGAAGGGTCTACAGGGTGTTCAGGGTCTCACTACTAGATCGGACTCATGGTAATCTGCCTGTTTCCAGCCTCCCAAGAGCTGGGATTACAGGTATGTGCCACCATGCCCAGTCTCAATGCCCTCTCAAGGTGCTCCAGGGGCGGGGCCCGCATGGCAGGTCCAGGGATGGAAACTCTGGCTCCTGTGCCTGCTTGCAGGCACTTAATCTGCTGAATATTTTTTTTTGGTATTACTGGAGATTGAACTCAGGGCCCTGTGCTTGCTAGGCAGGTGCTTATTCTAGTGAGCTATCTCTATCTGTCTATCATCTATCTATCTATCTATCTATCTATCTATCTATCTATCTATCTATCTATCTATCATCTATCTATGTAGTCTATCGTCTATCTAGTCTATCATCTATCTCTTCACTGCTTCACTGTCTTCAAATTCCTCTAGTGTTATCTTGCTCTTAAGGTAGAAGCTGTGTTTTCTCTTCAGTATTCCTAATTCACCTTCAGGATTTCCTGTGAGCCAGTGCCAGAGTACAGTTTTAGTACTTCCTGCAGTAAGAGACTGATAGTTGTTGCTTCATGTTGGAGGGCTGCTAATAAAGTGGAGGGTGCGAAGATCATTCACCATTGTTTTGCCTCAGCCGCAGTCTTAGGCAGGCATCGTTTGCCTGGGCCTAAGAGACTAAATTTTCTCAGAAATTCTGGCCATAATCCAGTGGCTGGGCAAATCTAGACCAGGGATGGTAAATCTATGGCACACGTGTCATTTTATTTTTTTGTTTTTGAGACAAAACATTTAATGTATGGTTTTCTTTTTCCTAAGTTAAAATCCCAGTATTCAGGCTTAATTGCAGTGTTGGCACTGAAATAAGTAGGTTTTGTGTTGCAGTTCTTGCAGTTGTCTCTAAAAAGCTCACCGTCACTGATGTAAGCACTTACCTAGTTCCTACCCAAGAATAGTTTCATTCGTGTGCTTGCCTTGCTGCTCAGCTGCAGCAGGCTCTTACCTACATGCAGGCATGAATGCCACCATTTCTCTACTGACTTAAGCTTTTGTTCCATGGCATAGGCAGGACAGAAGGATCCAAGTAGGACCTTGTGCCTTGCTTCAGCGGCTGCTCCTTCTTTTTTCTGTCTTCATGTGTGTGGAATTGTCTTTATTCTTGTGTCTTATCATTAATCTCTCCATGACTGTTCTCTGTGGAGAACAGATTGTGAATGGGTGGTAATTTTCACAGGGAACAACATTGTAGGGCTTCATAACCTGAGTGAGATTTTTTTTTCCTGGTAGCTAAAGTATAGGCAAGACATTCTTTTTTGCCTTGAACTTGCTAAGAATATGGTAAATAGGATTTTGAATAGTACAAAGAAAAGGCATACGTGCAAAAGTTTCCAGGCTCAAGGACTAGATTATATTGTAATAAACAAGTGGAAATTGTACTGTCATTATTATATGAAAAATTGTAAATGTCAATGTTCTGAAATATTGTCACTTGAGCAACACACATACTAGAAATCCTCTACATAATAAAATAATATAATAATTATAATAAAATTAGCAACAATAATAAAATACTCATAACTTAGTAATAAAAAGCCAAAACATTTTTATTTTCAAAATGATGGTTTCATGAAAACTGAAGGAATTCTTCGAATTAAGAGATAAAATTTACTGAAAATATAAATTATATAGTTAAAGTTAGTCCATAAATATGAAATAGGATAATACTGTTTTTATTATGGGAAGAATTAGGCTTCTAAAGGGATTGATCCGCAGTTCCCTCCCAACTTTATTATTACCTGCACCTGAGCATTTCTCTTGCATGTAAAAGAAGATCCAACTAAAATTACCATGAATAAAAAAGTGAATTACTTTCTCAGAAAGCACAAACAATGAAGGCCATAAGAATTTTATGCACAGGGTGAGCCAGAGGTTCATACTACGTAATAGCTCTCTGGAGCCTTTCCTCCGAACTGAGCATTGCCCATAAAGGGATGCAATGTGTCTCCAGGATTGACCTGAATTACACAATTCTTTCCCAGAAGTTTTAGTGGATCCAACTGCCTCAGAATAAAATGAATGTGTAAATGTTTATCAGGAAGTACCTGGGAAGAGGAAACACTGATGAGACTGAGCTCCTTGGTATCAATTCATTCTATTATTGATTGATCAGTTGGTAGAGAATATCAGCTTTGTACCATAGACCTTGGTGGTTCGTGGTGTAAGGAGACAGATTTCTGTCTACTTTCATGACAGAACAAAACATCGCAAGAGTTGCAAAATATGCTCCTCAGAGTCTCAGGAACTTGGAATTACATTGGGTCCCAACTTTCTCATTTTATACTTTAGGTAACAGAGACCAAAGAGGCTAAATAACTTGGCAAAGTTCGAATAATTAGCAGGTGGCAAGACACCTGAATAAGAACACACCTTCCCTGGCTTTGGGACTATTATATTCCCATTACCCAATGTTTATTCTGAAAAAGAAAAAGATCCAGTTCCCATTTGCATGCAAAGTCATTTGTCACCCTTAATAGCATTTTTGAAGTAAATTTGTTGTGAAAGTTCTATATTTCTTTCCAAAGGACTAGATTGTGTGCATGTCTGCCTATGAATGCAATTTTCAGGTTAAAGGGCATATTAATTTTCCCCTTCAGTTTCAAAGACATTTTTCAGATGTTTCATCTTTGACACTGTCCCCTGCCCACACTTATGAATATTAAATAATGTTAGAGGTTAATGCACTACTAATGATAGGTTGTTGTAACTCAATTGGCCCCTCTTGACATGAAATGCCCCATAAAATGCTCTTTCTATATTAAAACTAAATAGTCTACTTATACTGTGCCTCGTTGAGAACAACAGACTTTTTTTTGCATATTCCACTATGACATATTTGTCTTTCGGGATAATATAAAAAGACTTTTATAAACCATCTCCAACTCATTGTTAAAACATACCATTTTTTTTCTATACAATACATGCATAATTATTCTTCATCTTTAGTAGGACTTGCTTTAAGACTGTTATGGTGTTACTTAACTTTACATAACATTTCATTGATATTTTAGAAAATCATATGAGATATTTTATGCATTAATAAAAGCACTACTGTTACAAGATTATTAGACAAAATTCTAAATTTTGACATTGATTTTACAGAATTCTCTTATCAAAACCTTTCACTCACCCCACTACTCTACATGATGGATGAAAAAGTATTTCCTTTCTGCAAAAATGAATCTGTGAAACAACTCATGGAAAAAAATCAAACATTTAGTATAACAAAAGCACTGTAATTGAACCCTATTATTATTCTTGGTATTTTGGTGTGTAAAAGTAGAACTGAAAGAAAATTTCTTTCAGTTTATTGACAGTCTAGTAGAAAAAAATACTGCATGATCACCAGGAAGTACAACTTCTCTTAAGGATCTGTGGGAGATTAGCTCCAGAATCCCTTTCCCAGTCATACCAGAGTCTCTGGATGCTCGGGGATATTACGTAAAATAGCATAGTGTTAGCATATAACCCATGGACGTCTTTTACAAATGTCTAATGGAAAATAAATTCTATATAAATCATTTCTGTGCTGCATTATTTAAAGAATGATAGCAGTGAGGAAAATAATTGTACATGTTCAGTATCAACATCAATATTTTTTAAAATAATGCTTTTGACTCATAATTTTTTTGAAGTATTTAGTACAGGGTCTACAAGATTTCACTACACAGATCAGACTCATAGTGATCCTCCTGTTTTCAGCTTCCCAAACGCTGGGATTACAAGTGTGTGCCACCACACCCAGTCTTTTCTTCACTGTCTCAGTGTGCCCTGGGGGCAGGGCCAGCACAGCTTGTGGTGCAGGGGATCGAACACAGCCCCTGTGCTCTCATAGTTTTTTGAATCAATAGGTTAGAACCCTAGAGAAAGAAGGACAATTGCATGTACATTCATGTGATACAGGGTTAATGAGTAATTGGTAATGTTAGAACACAAGCAAGGGACGATTTTTACTAAAAGGACTAAGGAAAGTCTTTATAAAGAAGAAAGTCATTGAGTGAAATTTAAAAATGGTTAACATGGGAAAAAAGACAGAAAGTTAAAACAAATTATTGTAGAATTTCAGAGAGTGCCACAAAGTACTTAGTGGGGGAAATAGGTGTATGAAGTGAAGCAGAGGGAACTAGCTAAAAAAAAAAAGGGTTAGATGTGATAAAACGTGATCAAAGAGTGCTCTGAGCAGAGAGTGTTTATTATGTATTTGGTTCTACAATGGGCTCCAATCTCCTGCCAGGTGTTACAGTGCATAGCAAGAAGAAAGAGTAAGAGACAAAATAAGGGGACTATGAGTGGCCGCAGGGATCTGGTATGACAAGGTGCTCAGAGGGCACAAAAAGCCAACAGGAGCCAGAACCTTGCTATTTATAGCCCACACTCAAATGGGGGGAAATGGTGGCTGGGCGCCCATCACAAGTGACAAGGCAGGCCGGGATTATAGCAGGGGAATGAAGCATTCTTGTGGAAGAGACAGAAACAGCCAGATCTAGCTTATGGTTGATGTATACACAGTTTTGTAGCCAATTCTGTTAAGAAATCTTCCTCTGGAGGCATGCAAGCCTCAGTAGAAATACTGTCTTCTATCATGTAGACATGGACACAGTCTCAGCCAGATGCACAAATTAACCTGAAGACCTATTTAGGAATGTCCCCGCCACACAGCCTGCACTACTCACAAGCAAGCACGAGCACACGGGTCTTGGGAGGGCAGCACTGCAGTCCACCAAAGTACTCATTAAAGATATGATCTTGACAACTACATGACAAAAATTCTAAGTATACTTGAAACATATTATTTTGAAGGTATATAAAGGTTGGACTCAGATATGTGAGTGTGGGCCTCAGAAACGTGTCAAGAAGAAAACTAATGAGGAAGTTATTGGATATTCCAAAGAATAAACAGTAAACTCAATTCTGGGGTAAGACTATCTTATAAGGAATTGAAGAATAGTTTAGAGGTGAGAAAATGGTTCTGCAATAATAATCTAAAGTATTTCTTAAGCAAATCAATATTTTTTTCTTCCCATTTAATTTTTTTATAGTATCAGAATTTACTAGTATTAAAAACATTATTTGTTCACACACAATGTTTTCCATTAATAACAGGCATATATTTGGCATTATAGCTAATAGATTCCTCAGAGATTCAACATTTAGATATATGGTCTTAATTTACACATAATTCATTTTTACACATAATTTACACATAATTCAAGGAGTAGAGGTTGGACAATATTTCTTTTTTATTTTTTCCTACTTTCCTATCTTCTTTTTGTACAAATACAAATGTAAAAGAAGAATACACTTGTTACATTTTCATTCTTAATCCCATGGTTCTTCTGGAATATTCTTTTAAAGAATGCAATGTGTCTGTTTCATTTAATAGGTACTTAATTAGTGTGCAGGCTGTGAGTGAGGAGGACAAATAGTTCAACTTAGATAAGCAAATGAAGCTTATTGTTTCTTCATGCCTTCCACTCTGTGATTTGAAAATGCATAGCACAATGGATGTTTCATAAAGATAATTTCAAATGAGATTGTTTCTTGCTGTCATTGTGTAACACATTCTCTCCAGAGAATCTTAATTAATCACGAGTGAGGTCTTGTGTGGAAAAAATAATCTTTTAAGTTACAAGTATGTGATAACTAACTAATAACAAAGCAGGGTTTACCAATGTCTTATGAAAATAGGAAATTAATGGCAATATAATAATTTGTTTGAATATATTAATTTCAATATTCTACTGTATTAACATTTGATGTACCTTTGAATGGGGCATAATCATTTATATTAGTGTGTATAAAGTGTCTGCTATAGGGTTTTTAGTTTTTTCACATTGTTAGTTTTCTCACATTCAAAATTGATTAATTTTAAGGGGTTTAGTTGTTCCAAATGCTACATTTGTTTGCCTGTAAATCTGTAGAGAATGAATTCATGTTGATTGGACTTGATCAGTTTATTGAATATTTCTTCTAAATCAGATATTTTAAAAAGATTTACCTTGTTATATATTAAGATAAATAAGAACTTCATAATATTGCTATCATAATATTACTACTAATTTATTTTGTATTTTAAATGTTCTCTACTACTTAATTTCTAGTAGTAATGAGAGATCTTATTCTAATGTGTCTTATCCAGTGGGGTATTAAGAGTCCTGTCTATCTTGTAGTACTTGACAGATTATTTCTTCTTAAACTAGCAAGGTACAGTCTTATATTTAGTTCTATTTTTAAATATGGACTAGATGTCTGATTATTACAGAGATTAAAAGGAATTTCTTTTATTGACATAAACCTACAAGGCCTTCTATACATTTTAGTCCCATTGTAATGAAGCAATAACTGTCTAGAAAATGTGGACTAGACGTGGAGAAACATTTTATATAGGGAACTTTAGTCATCTGGATATGTCTGTCTTTACCACCATCTCCAAAGTATGTATTGAATTCTTCTTGTTAAACCTTGTTATAAGTAATAATATTTGTCTCAGGAAAGTGATTTATTCTTTTTAGTTAGTTTGTTACCAAATTACCTCTATAATTCATGCTCACCAAAATAGTACTCAGAATTCTCCCCATATGAAATGTTAGTGAGGATGGAAAATAGAGTGTTTTCCTCTAAGAGCTATGTGACTGAATGTAAGTGGTCACAGAATACAGTCTGGAGTGATATTACACTGTTGATTGCTGAAAAGTTATGACTGTAGATCCTGAATCTCCCATGCATAAAGGAGGCAGAATAGTTTTGCCTCAATATAAATTATACATACATGCATACATACATATCCCATAAGATCTGTGATATTTATGACTTATGTGTGTCTGTTAAATATAAATAGACATGGAGGAAAGTCTTCCAGAATGATGAAAATACCTTATATTTATAAAAGACTTTTATAGTTGAAGAAGTCCTTTCCTCTAGAGAATATTTCTATTATGCAGTATATTCTTGCATGAAAAAAATTGTAAGTAGTTATATTTATTTCATTAGACTGAATACACCAGTAAGATGCAAAGAAAGTAAAACATAGATGACCAAATACATAACAGAAAATATACAATTCAAATTTAGATTTTTCTATTTTTCCTTCTTACTCCAGTTCTGCCTTTTATCTTGTATGAACAATTATTTTTTTCATTTTTATTTGAAGGAAAGTTCTTTTTTACCTCATATCTTCAGTCCAGAGGCAGCCCACCAGATTATGTCCATGATCAGTTTATAATGGTAGAGTTCACTTCCTCTGGATATGGTAAACCCAAGGTCTTATGCATATATGTTAAGCTCAACAGTTGTATTCATGATCATTTTCATTTTCTGCACTGTCTGATCATCTTCTTGAATGTGACTGTAAGTGCTGCTACTTCTCAGAGCTTATTCGCCAGACTTACCCTTTTCATATGCCATTCAGGTTTTCCTAATAAAGCAGCAACTTAGATGACAGTCTACATGCTATCATGTGACACTTCTCATTCTCATTGCTGTGGGAGGTGAGTGAAACTGATTTTCTGCTAACCTCTGGCAGTGGGTATCCTGATGGCTCCTCCTGGCAGGAAGCAGAATGGAGTCCTATGGGGGTTTGGCACCCAGCATCAGGAACTGAATAGAAGAGCCAAATGGCTGTGGGAGAGCAATGTAATGGGGGGCAAAGCTGGCTGACAGGAGTAGCACACTTGAAGGGAAATATATTTGAATATAAATTACACAAATTCATGCTAACCATGTATATATGTAAATGCCTGTATGCATGTGTGTACATGATATGGAGAGGAATGTCGGCTGCCTTAAGTATCAAATTTTAAGGGAAACATATTAATAAATTATATTTAAAATACATATGTTTGTAAGATATGAGAGAGAAGGAGAGAGAGACAGACAGAGAGAGAGAGAGAGAGAGAGAGAAGGAGAAAGAGAAGGGGTAGAGGGAGACAGAAATGGAGACAGAGAGGAGAGAGGGAGGTGTGCAAGATGCATTGCACTGGAGGAGAGGCTAGGGTACTGCCTTGTCCAGGACGACCCTCTCCACTTCTAGGCTAGCCAGTTTATTGGCATGTGTCTCTCTGGCCCTGCCTCTCAAGCCACTCTTTGGTCCTCTAGTTGAGTTTGCCCCACAATTTACATGGGGCTTTGGGGGGACAACGAGACACAAACCACAACACTTGGTGTGCAACTTGAGTCCTGAGGCCATCTAGAAGTAGAATGTGTTCCTGTTCTGAAGACCTCAGTGTTTTGGGCTATCCTCTGATTAGATGAGGAGGGGAATCTATTGTATGCACAATCAACATATTTAATTGAAATCTCATTTTAAAACTACCTCCACAGCAATAGCTAGACTGTTGTTTGATCAACTAATATGCAACTAGAGCTTGTCAGGTTGCCATACAAATTTAATCACTGAAAATAGCATTACTGTCATTCTGGTATTATTCAGTTCCAGGATTTTTATTCTCAGGCCATTAGAGATCTCCCCTCTGCCCCATATATTCTCCCAAGTTTATCATAGAAAATCTCTCATTTCTTTAACTCTCAGCCTGAATTTTTCTTTCTCAGTGGACCCTGTACCAGTTCCAAGCACTAAATTCATTCCCTAATTGTAGATTTTCACACAGTCCTATATTAGCCACTTATTTATTTATTATTTATTTATATATTTATGTCAGGAATTCAACTCAGGACTTTGTGCTTGCCAGACAGGCATTGTGGCACAGAGACATAGCCCCAGTTTAGTCATCCATTTAGACTCTTTTATTTCTTTCTAGGCATAGTAAACACATAGCAGGCAAGCACTAGCTATGAGATTCATTGTTTTCTTTCTTTCTTTTTTTTTGGCTGAACCGGGGATTGAACTCAGGCCCTTGCACTTACCATGCAAGTGTTTATTCTACTGAGCTATCTCCCTGGCCTCTTTATTGTTTTCTGAGAGTGGCATTAGTGATAATTCTTCCTGTCCTTTAACTGCAAGTAGGTAGATGTTTATGGCTGGGAAAGGTCCACTGAATGTGCTAGATGTCTATCTATCTATCTATCTATCTATCTATCTATCTATCTATCTATCTATCTATCTATCTATCATCTAATGTATTTGGCTGTTGCAGGGACTCACTACTCAGCTTGAACTCGTGTTGATCCTTTTGCTTTCAGTCTCCCACTGCACTAGGTGTGTGCCTCTATGGCGTGTGCCTCTACACCTGGCCTCTGTGGCTTGCTCAGCCTGCCCTGGGGGCAGGGCTAGCACTGCTTGTGAATCTGGGGGTAGAATTACAGTCCCTCCACTTGCCTAAGCTTGCCTAAACAGACAGATTATCTGCTGCACTGTCTCACTGGCCCCTGTGGTAGATATTGAGATAAAGAACCTGGATGGAGGTCTAAGCTTTTCAAGGAATGTTATTTGGATTCAGTTTTTAATGTTTATCTTTCTTTTGCCCAAGTGCAGTTAATATACTATGAAAGGTCAGAGGTTCCTCTTCAATACCAACAGCTCAAGATTAAGATAGATATTAGGCATAACCTCTGAGGTGAAGATCGGAAGCTTTAGAGCACATACTGTCTTTTCCTCTTTTTTTCTGTACCAGGGATCAAACTTGGGGTCTTGTGCTTGCCAGGCAAGCATTTATGCTGCTGAACTATATCCCCAGCTCCCTTTTACTCTTTCTTTGATGTTTGAATATTCTTCAAAAATTTTTTTCCACTCAAAGTCCATATTTCCAGACTATTTTAAATAAATCAAAAATAGGAAGAGGTGTCACGTTTAACATTCTTTTCAGCTTTTAATGCTAATTTGTTAAAATGTTCCAATCACCTCCTGCCCTCTGAGATGTGAACATCCTGATGGTGCTACAGGTATTTAGCCCTTGCTTCTGTGAATCTTGTGTTCATTGAGGCTGATAGATGCCAAGAATTTAATCCAAAAATCAAATTATTGAGCATCCTTGCCTGGTGAAGATTCTGTTACATCTATGAAAATAACTTAGGCATTCGAAGCAGGTATTTATAACCTTCCAAAATGTCACTTTCACAATAATAAACCTTCTTCCCCTAGACTATGACACTTTCAGAATAAAAAAAGGTTAATTATGTTTCCTACAGTGTTTTGTTTTCACAAAGTGCAAAAATGCAGAGCAAAATAATCTAGAAGCTGAGGATGCTAATTAGTTGCTCTCTGCTTTGCTTTAAAAACTAAGAAATTGTTTCTTCTGGATGTGGATTCCTAGAAAAAAAAGGATTTTCTTAACAGAAGCCTTTATTGGATATGCTTAAGTGATTAGGAGAGAAACCTGTGGTTTAAAAAAAAAAATCTTCCCATTTCAGCATTGTCTTTTTCCACATTTGCTTTATTCCAACTTGGTTAGATGATTTTTCTCTCTGCTACTGTAAAAATTGACAAATAGCTCTTATTTTCCACTTATAGTTTTGTATTATGATTTCTACATTGTGTGTCCCCATCATTTTGGCAATGTGTGTTGGCAATTGCCTAGGGTGTCTTACTCATCTATGTAATAAGGCCTGTGGCAGAACTCAAATGTTACTGTAGTAGTGAACAAATACACACACACACACACACACACATATATATGTATGTATGTATATATTTGCTCTTGTCTTTGAAATACTCTTTGTTTCCTTGTTTAATTAGACGTACTTAGAGGATGCAGGGCAACAGATATTAGATATTAGACAACTGGACCTCTCTCCTCCAGCCACCCTAATATTCTGAGGCAGTCTTTCCATGTGCTTTGAAATAGTAGTTTCTTGCCCTCTAGACAACTTCCATGTATCTAATATCGGAGTTTCTAGTGCTAAGAATAATCTCAGTGTTTTTTTTTCTTTTTGAACTGTTATGCTTTTGGGCAATAAGTTAATGGAGGGTCATTTTAAGTATATGTAAAACATATAAGAATATATATATTATAAGAATATAGCTTATATATAATATATATTCTTATACCATAAGAATATAACTTATTATATATATAATATATTCTTATATTATAAGAATATAACTTATTATATATATATAATATATATTCTTATAATAATATAACTTGTTACATATCTTTCACATAGAGCCAAAGCCATGAAACAATTATGCACTGGCTAGAAGTGCTGATTGAATTAACAGAAATAAATTATGAACTTGAAAAAGAAAAGAATAGAATAGGGAAATCCTGCTGCACCTTCTCTCCAGGTCCACAAATGCATTGTCACATTCCAGGTTACAGGTAAGACAGTTGTGTCAGGGTGTGAGAAAGTCCACTTGGCAGGCAGAGGTGAGGGGCTTTGGTTTTTGTTCCCTTTTTGTTCAGTCTTCAGGCCTGTAGTGTACAGCACACTACATAGTAATGTCCATAGACTGGAAATTTGAGAGACGATGCACTTCAGTGCCTCCATTCGCTTTTCCATTGCATCAGTAAATAACTGGTAGTTGGAGGCTAAAGTGGAGGGGCAGGTTTTACTTCAGCTCATGGTTTCATTGCACGGTCTGCTGGCCTCAAAGCAGAAATGACATGGTGGAGGACCGTGGTGGAGGCGGCAACCAGAGGGCAGACAGACAAGAAGCCATCGTAAAGAGCAGCAACTCACCCTTCCGGTCATGCTCCATGATTTCCCACCTCTAGCCAAGCCCACTCCTGGCAGCACGTTCACCTATGAGCTTATCAGTGAATCAGTCGAGGCGAGGAAGAGGTCAAGGTATACTAGGAAGCAGAAATAACTCCCCCCAATCACAGAGCTTTCTTCTCCTTTCATGTTTTCCTTTTTAGAAACTGTTTGCACATAAAAATATTTATTTATTTATTTATTTATTTATTTATTTATTTATTTATTTATTTGGTGTAGGGTCTCACTATGCAGCTCAGACTCATAGTGGTCCTCCTGTCTCAGCCTCTCCTGGGATTACAGGCATGAGCCACCATGCCTGAGACAAGCTCAGTTCACCAGCAGGAAGTGCTGGCATGCCCTGTGGTGCCAGTAATTGTACTCTGGTCCTTGCACTTGCCTGAGCTTAGTCTGCTGAGCTATCTCTCTGGCCCTAAAATTTGCTTTTAGTGAGGAAAAAGTTTTTTTAATATTTTTTATTTTTGTACAGGGTCTCACTATGCAGCCCACATTCATAGTGATCCTCCTGCTTTCTGCCTCCCTAGTGCTGAGATTACAGGCACGCGTCACCATGCCTGGACTCCATCACCGGCTCAGCGCACCCAAAGGTGGGGCTGGCGCGGCATGAGGCAACAGGAATCGAACTCTGGCCACTGCGCTTACCTAAGCAAGGGCTTAGTCTGCTGAGCTATAATGCCAGCCCTGAGAATAAAAGTTTAAAGGATGTTATGTTAAGTGCTATGGCTTAGATATGAAACAACCCTCGGAGCCTCCTATGCTGGCAAAGTGATTGGGTTATGGCAAACCTAGAGCTGACTCACTGTTACTGTGGGAGGTGGGTCTGCCTGGAAGAGGCCGGTCACTAGAGCTGTGACCTGGAAGGGCACATCTGTTCCCTCTTCTTCTCTTTTGGCTTACTTAACATCATACTGTGAGCAGCTTTAACCTCAGACCCTTCTACCAGGATGTTTCTGCCTTTGAACCAGCCAAGCAGTAAATGGAACCAGGAGCCAAAGATAACATCTATACCTTCAAGCTTTCTGCCTTGGGTATTGCGTCCCAGCTATGAGAAAGTGTCTCAGAGAGAAAGCACTGGATTTTCTGTATATCCTTATACAGCCAAACTTGTGAATCTAATCCCCACTTTGCTTTTATGTGTCAACCGGTTTTGACACTATATGATTATAATAATGCTTTACATTGTTTAAGTCTAATTTTGGAAGTAAAAGTTTGTCTCCAAGATGAATGTGAGAAGTGAATTTATTTTTTGTGCTGTCTACAAAAGAAGAAGCTGCAGTTCATAGTTCATGGAATATGCATGAGATCAAATACTCCCAGGTGGTGAGGCTGTGATTCACACCGAGGAGTAACTGACTGCAAGACTGCTGTCTCTAATATGAAGCACTTAAATGTGTACCAAGAAAAACATTTATGCTTTGCTATTTGACAAGAACAATTCCTGGCTTTGGAAATAATTATAGTTCTCACAGTGGGACAGAAAGCAGTTTTCTGCTTTGATGTCTATCTTGTAGGGAAGAAGAACATTTTAGCTAAGATTTTGACTTTGTTTTTCATTAGCTATATCATGTTGAGATTATTACCTTACTGAGTCCTTCTTGCGAATATTAGTGAAATGCACATCATTACAAAGTTGATTAGCCAGCTAGCACTCTGTTGCACCTTGGCCCAAGCTTCTCTTCTTGCTGCCTCAGGTGTTTGTATTTCAAAGTTGCCTGCCAGGAATAAGAAGTAAGGAGAGATTCACTATCTCTTGACACCATAACAAGAAAATTAACTTTACAATCTGTCAGTTGCCACCTGAGTTGTCATCATTCTGATTCTGTGTTGACATACAGCTTTTGTAAGGTATTTTAAATAGTTTGACGATGGATTATACATACATATGACTATCTAGTGATGAATGTAGCATTGTCTTCTGTAGGAGAAAACCATTTTGGTTAGCAAAAATTCTCAGAGATGATCAATAATTTTTGATATAGACCAATGAGTTACCAAGCATTCCTAAAAGAAATTTATATACCTTGTGAGTATTTCCTTTTAAAGAATGTGGCAGGAAGACTTGGGTTTAAATGCTGGCTTTTTTCATGTACTAGGTCTCTTTTCACAAGTAAGTTTTAGTTTTCTCACTTGTAGAAAATTTAGGGTAATGATAATGTCTCTGGGAAACATTTATTTAACTCTAAACTGCATCAGACCCTGTGCCAAATATTGGGAATAAAATGATGAACAAAAGAAAGGTGGCTTTGCTCGGATATGACTCAGAATTTTCAAGGAGATAAATTAGTATTGGTTCTAATTGGTCATTTGCAGAAGCAGACATTATAATTTACTCGTAGTAACATGAGCAAAGACAATTTTTACATGTAGGAATGCTGAAACATAGGTAAGTTGAATGGAAATTTTGCAGCAATTCATCTTTTATATCTTATTTTTTTTCATCTTTTATATCTTTAACAGAAAAGTGATGTGATATGCATAATTCATGCATAATTCTACTTAATGGAGGGTGGCCCTAATTCTGGTCAGAGATGATGATGATATACAATGCTTACAGATTAGTGACTATGAAAATAACTTCCACATTTGCTAGATATGTGAAATGTGGTGGCCAAATGTATGGCTTATGTTTAGTTGTTCCCCCAAAGCCTCATGCATTCATGGGGATGAGACTTCTGGAGTTTGAGATTAATTCAAGATCAAGGCTGGGATTATGGGTCTTAGAACTGCTGGGATTATGGTTGTGAGTACTACACCCAGCCTAAGGCAGAAAGCCTGAATGCAATTTAAGGGAGACAGACATCCTGTCTGTAGCCACTGTTGCCATGGTTTCTCTATTTTGTTCTCTGCTTTTTGTCACCACCCAAAAAAGTTTGCTCTCTGCCATGTTCTACTCTGCCTTGGAGCCAGCCGATTATTGACTGAAGCCTCCAGCAACTGTGAGGTAAATAAAGCTTTCCTTCCTTCAATTTGGGGTCGGGTATCTGTCCTAGCAAGGAGAGAAGAGTAACTGAGGCACAATATAATTTGCTAAATGAGAGAAGAGACAAAGACAAGAGATAGAAGAATTAAAGAAAATGCCCATATGTTTGATTCAGGTAGTGAACATTAAGGTGCCTAGTGAGAAAGAATGCTTCACAAATAATAAAGCTGGAAAGAGGGTGATAAGCATAGCTTCAGAATAGGCGGATTTACATAGGGTGAGTACGGAGGTGGGGCAAAGATAAGCTCGCAAATGGGAACTGCACGCTCGCCACATGATTACTGAATAACCAAAGGAAAGGCATAAAGAGTAAGATGTATGGGAAAACAGTAAAGCAAAACAGCGAAGGGTTCACAAAAAGCCTTGAATGTACTGAGTCATTTTTTTCTGGGTCTCACACTCTTAGGACCCATTACTTTACATAATTTATTTACTTTTCATGGCAAAATGATAATAAAGGCTTATGAAAAATTGAGGGGGAATGGATCTATGAAAATGTGTGTAGCAGGTGTGAAACTAAAAGGAACAACATGAAATCTTGAGATGTTGAAATCAGTAAGGGCTTAAAGAATGAGTGGAAGTCACCCGGTGGAAATTCACAGAAAGTTGTTGTAGTGGAAAAAGTAAGGGAAAGAAAATTTTAAACACAAACTCTAATTACTCAGTGCAGTAGAAGATGAGAAAAATTGGTGAAAAAATGTGGATGTATTGATGTGGAGACTACGATGGTTTGCTTGCTGTGTGGTTGGCATTTCCCAGGTAGGTAACTGAAAGAAAAGATGCAGTGGGAATGCGGGCTTGGGCTAAGAATGGCAGGAGGTGATAAACTACGCTGATGGATAAAACAGAATACAGCTCATAAGGATATAAAAATAATATCAAAGGCTAAAGGTCCCAGCAAGTTACTGGGGCAAGTTAACATCAGTTGCTGAACAAATGAGCTGAAATATTTGGAAGCTGGTGTCTAAAGCCAGGTGGTGCTTGGCTTTAACATTTCAAAACAGAAACATACATGGATAGTGGTCAGATTCAGGAATACTTTTAGAAATAGATGAGTTTGGTCAAGCAAGTCAAGGAATCATATAGACAGACTATTGGATGAGTTGGTTTTGTAGATTAAAAGTACCTTGATGCTAACTGGGATTGAGATGGAGAAAAAAGTCTGTGAAGAGAGCATTAATATTCAGATATTGAAGCAAATTGAAGCAGTAGCATAATGAATTGGTTGATGAGACTGAGGAAGGGGGAGAAAGATCTGTGTCTGGTTTCCCCCAAATGACTTGTGTAAGTCAGTGTGGTAATGGTGGCTTGGGAGGCTCTGAGAAATTGAGCAGGACACTAAATCTGTATCTTCACATCAGTATCTGGTCTTTAGAGGAAATGTATGAGAGGAGAATGATTATTCCAATGTAATCTCTTTGTGTGTGTGTATGTGTGTGTGTATGTGTATGTGTGTGTATTTGTGTGCCTTTTACTTATTATGAATTTAAATAGTATTACTTGCTGGGGAGTAAAGCATAAATTTCTTCCAAGGACAATGTAATATGCCTATTTGTGAAATATAAATTGTTATGCAAAGTATGCTTTATCAAATTGTTCTCTAATTTTATGCTATGAAGCAATTTAAAGGTCTAATGCGGAGAATAGAATTGTTATTTAATGAATTTAATAATTCTTATTCCATTTTATGAAACTTTGCTTAGTTTTGTTTATTTCAGAGGCACAGCAGTTAAATGCTAGTTTCATTACTCAGTAGAATATCTCAGCAAACATAGTAGTTTTTCATGTACTTTCTGAAAAATGGCGTTAGATTCCAGCTGTATAAATTTTTCATATCAAAATATGTCTTTCTTTGACACTATAACATTGTTCAATAAATATTAGTTGGATTGAGTGTTTTTAGGATAAGCATATTTTACTGTTAAGAAAATGATTATTAATTTTTAAGTAAAAAAGTTTTAGTTAAATTATGAAATACCACTTTACTAGCTCAATATATCTTTAAAATCATGAAAATAGTTAAAAACATTTTAATTAATACATTTTAGTAATACAAACTAGTGATGTTTGTTTGGGAGAATTTTTATATGCAGGTAACATATTTTGATTATTTTAATCCCTTTGTCCCTCCCTTGCCTTTTTTCCTTTACTTCTCCCCCTCCTCAGTGAGAGTCTACCTTCTAGCTAAAAAAAATCTTCTTATTTAAATCAATTTTTCTCTTTACAGTATAAAAATATCCCAAATATTCACACAAAACTTCCCTTAAAATAACGAACTCTTCTCTTAAAATTATGAGTCGTGAATGCAGGCCTGTGTTTTGTTGGATACAAAATTTAGAAAACTAAGAAGTCAATACGGATATGCTACAAGTTAATTGGGAAACCAGGGATGTCATAAGTATGGAATCACTGCAGCTGCTGTCTGAATGTTGTTCCATTACTTCCATGTCCTGGGCACTCGAGTTTTCATCAGGACCTTGACAGCTCTCTCAAACTTTCACCTCCTCTTGGAGCTGGTGGTTGTCCCTATGTAACCTGCAAAAGGATGTCATTTTGATCCTCCGTTTGAATCAGGAGGATCCTCCCAGCCCGGAGGCGTGGCTGTCTACCTACAGCGACTGAGACTGTCATGTTTTCACCCTGCGGAATAAGCATTTAGGCGAGCCCTTTCTTCTATTTTAGTTCGGACATGAGTTTCTTGGCACGGATTTTGGGCACCAGCTGTGACTCTAACAACAATCAGGTCTGGTTTGCCTCCCTTTGTTTCCTGTCTTTCAGATGAGGTCCCTGTGTCTTTCTAGAGCAGTAGTCACCCTCAGTACATAGTTTGTGATTTTTGTCATTTGTAGAATTTCTTCCCTTTGGCAGACAGTTACACAGTTTGATCTGCCAACTGAGAGCAAGAGCAAAGCTGATCCGTGACAATGCTGACACGTGTCGGCTCATAGTCCTACAAAGTCAGTGGCAGGGAAGCGATTCTTCCTCTGGTGTTTGTTTTTCACTCCCTCCATCAGAGGTAACTGACTGATTTCTACTTTGGGTGTGTAAGACAAATGGAAGTTTCTATAGAAAATGCACTTGGTGCTATAACTGAGCACTGATGTTTTTCCTGATATTCAAGAGCCCGTTTTAATTTGAACTTAGGACCATTTTAATTGATTCATACCTGTGAGTGTTTCTATTCTCTTTCTTTTCCTCCTTCCTATCATTCTAGCTTCCATGGTAAGAACACACACTGTATTTAACTGTTTCCTCCAGCCCCACTGAATATTCTGCTGCTCTTCTTCATTGACCTTTATCCTATACACATCCACTAAGTACAGATGTTTAATGCTACATTTCAACTGCTCCTTCATTCTGTCCTTTTGCCCCACCACTTCAAAAGTAAGATGTGTAAGAATAAACTCTCAGTTTTCCTCTCAAACTGCAGCCTCTGATTGCATTTTTGTAAATCCAGTGTGGTCCCCAAGGTGTGTACTATTTCTGCTTTCCCATCCATATTTTCCTGCCAACCTTTTCCTTGCTCTGTAGATTAGAGATTCTGTTCCTGTCTTGAACACAAGAAGCCCATCAAAGATATGAGCTGCTGCCTGACCTAACTTTTCTTGTCTGCCCTGCTCTTTCTGTATATGATTAATTAAACATGACAGCTTCAGAAAGCCTGATGCTAGCCATGTCCTGTTTCCATCTCCCATGCCCATTTTTCTGTATCAGCATCTAATATGTATTTGAACACCACTGCTTAGTTTAGTTTCTCTCAGCATCATTTTTTTTAAATCAAAAGAATTAGATTTAGGAAGGTAGAATCACATATCTCTGCACATCTCTTTATCTAATTCAGGGTTTGTTTAACGTACAAGAAGTATTTGATGAATGATTTTACCTTAAGATTTTATTTCTAGTTATCTTTAATCATTGTGGTATTAGCCTTACTACACACTGTTACCACTAGGTCCAGGCTAGATTTGGAGATGACATACTGAAAAGAACTACCTAACACTTTTGTCTAAAAAGCCTTGTATTCCAGTCCACACAGTTCAATACATCCACATTGCTTAAACAGATTGTGTCCCTTCAACTTCTATGCTAGTAACTCATTTTATGACTGAATGTATATGGTTTCAAATAGTGCAGTTTCTTTTTGATTCATTTCATTTACAATCAAGATACTGTCATAGTATTTACATACTGTGTTATAATACATTTTCTAATTATCAGATGATCTTTCTTTTAAAAATAATCTTGATTACACATAGTTTTTAAAAACTGTACACTAATAATTTACTTATTGGCTGACATTTCAATGACACTATTTTTTTTTTAGGTTTTTTTTTTTTTTTTTTTAATACCAGTTCCATAATATATGTGGCTGTGGACTCCCAGTCTAGTTGTTACGATAATCTCTCAGGAGTACTGACCATGTCTATAATGAAATGATATTGGAATGCTTTCATGTAAAACATTAGTTACAATGTTTGTGTTCCATGAAGAAATAGGGATCTCAGGTCAAATTTAGATGTGCCAATCTTCCTATTTGTTCAAGCAGATGGTAGTTCTTAGGAGTAAATAACTTGTAAAACACTGCAAAAATGTTAGACCCAATCTAGTAGATTATTAATTAGAGGATAGTTGTCACAGTTTATATATTTTGATATACATCTTTTAAGATCCAATACACTAGATTGCTTACTCTCCAGTTTCAAAACTCAGAAATTCAAGCATTGTTTGAAAAGTGTGTGGGAGGAAGAGGTTAAAAGTCTTCATTGTATGAATGTTGAAGTCTTAAGTAGAGGTATAGGGTTGTTTCATTTTTTTCTTGACTGATTTATGTATATCTGGGGTAGGGTAATTTCTCAATAATATATCACATTATTCAAGTATTATTTACTTGAATTTATTTACATATTCATTATCATAATGACTTGTTTGTATGAGAATGTTTTATAACTTATGCTGATTTACACTGAAAAGCTTTTCCCCTATTTCAATTCTTTGACTCTCTTAATAACCAAACAACACATGTGACCTGTGCTACAATAAAATTTAGTAATTCATAAATCATGAGAAGGCGTTTTGTAAAGCTAAAATACTATTCTGATTTGCCATTGATTTTATTATGATTCTGTATTGTTTATAAGTGAGAGATAGAAGACTATTTATTCAAGCACATAAAAAACTATATTTAGTTGGAATAGACTAAAATGGTAAAGAGTTGGAATTGATGAAAATGATAAAGAATTGGAGGTGAAATTGATGATATCCTATTTGCTGAAATCTCTGCGTATTATTTCTTGTTGAGGAGAAAAAATAATGATCTCAGCATATCTACCAGTTAGGGAATGGTTTTACCAATCCCTGAAACTATTTTATCTTAAAGTTGACCATGTAATAATGGTTGACTTTGGCATTCGTCTATGAGACACTGGTAGGTATTATTTTTTATTTAACTTTAACACACTATGACTAAGAAATAGGAGTAATGTGTATTTTTAAAATTAATACCTGATATGATGAAACATTTATAATAATTTAAATCATGTAATTATCATTATAACAGGCTGGTGTTAGCAAACTGAACTAGATGAAAATATAAAAACATTTTTTATCTTCTTAGAATCTTTAGAGAGACACAGACAGAACTGAAGATACTCGGCAATGGAAATCAACAAAACTATTAGTGTCTTGTCACTTTTTTTTTAATAATGATTCTTTCTCAGACCTCCATGTTGCTGATATTTTAACTGTGGTTCTCTTAGGGGCTTCATGAAATAGTTAAATCATTTGTCATTGCCATAAGTCTGTGAATATTCCTATTTTATGCATTTTTCTCTCTCTACAGAATGGGTGATCTGAATCATCCATGCTTTGCTCTTTGACGGAAACCCCACATTGTCTTTGGGAACATCCCTGGATGAGTCTTGGCTGTAGTCAACGGTGCCTTCAAAGAGAATTTAGTTCTGTCTTGCAAGATGTGTGCGCTTATGCTACAGCGTGAGGGTTCTGTCCTAATGAGGCTGCACAGGAATGCCACTGCCACAGACAACTCTACTTATTGCTGACCTCTGTGTTGAGCCTTCTGGTGCTGGACCCCGATGATCAGCCTGGGTTTGTGGATGACAACTTTTTTGTTCTATAGCTGTATTCAACTACAGCTTACAGTTTATTTTTTTATTTTATTTTATGTTTTTGCAGAACCAGGGATTGAACCCAGGCCCTTCCAGGGAAGTGCTTATTCCACTAAGCCATCTTCCCTGCCCCTCAGCTTGCAGTTTTAAAATCACTTTTTTCATAATGTAACAAAAAGTAAAAATTTTATTCATTTTCAAAAATTTTATTTATGAAAATAAAAAATTCCTGTGACTTATGCATATCTCCCTAGTGTTAGAACCCAAAAGAAGAAATATGAATGGGTATAACACAATTAAAGGGGAAGCAAGAACTTGAGGATTAGACAACAAAAAGAAGGCAAGGAGAAAAGCTAGGAAACATGACAGGGGCAAAGCCACACATTTATTCACACAAGATGGGTAAGGTGATGATCCTGAGAACTATCAGCAGGTTGTTGAAACTAGCAGTTACTTGGTGGGATTCTCACCCTGACTAACTATACATGCTGATACCTGTGAACTGAGCAACTGCACTGAAGAAAGCAATGGGTAATAGTGGGGTCGTGCTTGGAATGCCTGTCATTCTGGTCTTCTAAATATGTACTGCTTGTCATGTCATACCAATTATGGCAAGATTGTATCTCAAGTAATTTTTTTTTGTATTTTCCATGTGGTCCAAGACAATTCCTGTTTACTCAAAGAGGAGAAAAAGTCAGCCCACAGGTTATACATGGCTCTGAAACTATACTCAGCAGAGACCTCCTGTATCACTAATAAACTAGGTCAAAGCAGCAATATATACTACCTCCAAAAATCTGAGGATATCTGCCAAAACAGTTAGCATTCCTCTTTATTCACAGTGGGCAGTACATGGTATAACTGTTCCTTATGTTGGAGGAGTTTGTCTCAGCATGCCACAGACTGAAGACTCTGAAACTTAACTGATATAACTAATACCTCATCCTCTGAGCAATGTATCCAGAGTATACTTACTGCTCACTGAATACAACTGTAGCCCACCAATAAAGAAAATGTTGTATATTTCTTCAGTGGAATGTAACTCAGTCATTAAGAAAAAAAAAGAACAGTAATGATGGCAAATGTCTGTAATTCCCGGCACTCTGGGAGGCTAAGGATAGAGGTCACAAATTCAAACCCACTGGGAATTTTGTGACTCAGAAAAATATCATGTATATAAATGCTTCGTCAGATGTTCTTTGGATTATATAGGAAATCTGTTAATTTGGACTGCCTTGGGTCAGAAGATTAAAGTTGACCCTGGGCTAAAGAGCACATGTGCATCTTATGCATCATATGTAGACATGTACAGTTTATCATCCTTATTCCTAATGGGTATAGAAAGAACATACTGGTTGGATCATTCACTTATCACTGCTACTAGAGGTGGTATGAATTTATTTCACTAAAGATTCCTTATCTATAATTGTCAACTGTATTAGAGCCACTACTTAGCTAAGTTTTCAGTTTCTATTTCCATTTTCCATGAAGTAAGAATGTATGGGGGGGTGTGTTGTGTGTGTGTCTGTGTGTCTTTGTGTGGTGAGCTGGTGAAAAAACTGAGATACAGTGGGGACTACCAATTCTACAGCTGAAAAGATAAGACTAGTCTCTAAGACTAAATCACAAGGTTAGATAGTAGTTTTAGTTTACTAACTCAGTCGTTTTTAGACTTTTACTTCACTTCTTGTAATGATAACCCTGACATCTATTGAATGCATCTATTCCAACTTTTAGAGATCAGAGAAATGATGACCAAATGGATCAATGGACCCATGAAGAGCTAAAATGTATTAGAACAGTGAAAAACCTAAAGCAATACTCTGGACAGGATTCTGTTTATGATCTCTTTGCATACTCCATTATTAGTTTGTTTACTATATTCTACCAGAGTCCTTTAGCATATATAGATTACCATTTGCTCAGGGTACACTAACTTGGTTACATGGTGCCTTTACTGATGAACCTGTGGAAATCAGTTCTGTATGTATTTTCCAGATTTTGCAGATTCATCCTTCAAACCAGAATGGCTTTTCTCAGTAGATAAAGTTTGCCTTGGGATCTGAGAAAGAAATTGACTGTTACCTGGTGAATCCAATCAGCTTTTGGGTTGGCCATTTTTAATCTCCTTCATTATATTGTGAGCATTCTTGGTATCATGATCATATCATAAGCAATACTCTTGTTGACTTCCACCAGGAGCACTGTATCCAATGAGCCTGCTCCATAGATCTCTATAGGTGAAAACCCTCCTTACAGTGTGTTGCTGTGAAGATATTGATTACATTAATTGTTCCCTCCTCATCTCTGGCAATTAAGTACATCTGTATGCCTTCTGAAATTCTGGGAAGCCATTTTGCCTGTTACTGACAAGGAGCTCTGTTCTCCATGTATGCTTCCTACTATGAAAGGTCTATACTCCACAGATTTCAAAACTGTTGGTGCCACCCTGACTGAAGTATGCCGTATTTCTTTGGTAAACAAAATGTCACTTAGATACCTACTATAGAAGTCTTAGATAACAGATCAATTGTACCATGTCCACCACTGTTATAGCTTCTGATTTTCTCTTCCAGTCCTTGTCTAATTCTTATTTAATATATTTAATGTGAGTCATTTCATTCATGGTGATTTTTGAAGAGTAATGTATTAATATAACTTCACACAATATTGCAGGGTATTAAATTCTGTGTCAGAAAGAAGAATTTCACTTCTCCTGTGCTTGTATTCATATTCTGTTCTAGCAATGGTCTCAGGATCTATTCCCATGCTAGGTTCCTCGTGCCAACCTCAACCAGCTAGATCTTATGGTGCCGTCACCATAAATCCCTTTCTTCTAACAGTGGACCCAGTAGTATAACCTCTGTTTGGCTATACTGTGATATGGCCTAAAAACTTCATATGACAGACAAGAGGAATGGTTGATCCATACAGTATCAGTTAGGGTCCATTAGGTGAACATGTCATGTATCACGTGTGGCTTACATTTGTTGTGAGTGGTACTACTCCCACAACACTTTGATTACTGAAGTCATGAATCCTGCCTATGGGAGACACAGTATGATAATGTGGACTTTGATTCAAAACACATACAACCTTTGATAAAATTTTGCCTTATTCCACATTAGCTGGTATTATACCTATATCTTATGAAGGTTATCACATCTGTCTATCAATCCAACTGCTTCTACATGGTGAGAAACATGATAAGGCCAATGAATTCCATGCACATCAGTCCATGGCCTCATTTCTTTAGCCATAAAATGTGTTCTCTTGTCATTAGCATAGAAATGTAGAATAACATGGCAAAGAAGAAGGCTATATATATGGGAAGACAAGCCCATGCCAAGAAAAGATGTTTGGGCCAGTAAGGACAAAGGACTATGCTTTTAAAAAAAATGGAAGTGATACAAAATAATTGGGACATCACCGATTTGCAGGCTGGGAGCCACAGTGACTGATACAATAGAGTTAGCCTCTGCTTGTAACATACTGGGCATTCAACAGTGACTACAGTAAGATCAGCCTTGATGAGGGAAAAGTCTATGTGGCTGAGCCCATGCTCAGGTGGCCTCTGTCTCTACCACCATTTATGCTGTTCATAAACTCATTGACCACTGATAGAGGTAGCTGAAGAAAAAGCTTGACTGTTGTAGAAGAATAGGCATCATATCCACTTGATTATGAAAATTCTTTCTTGATTAGGTCATTTTTGGAGACCATTCACATGTGACATAGATATTTTTACATTCTTCATCTATGTGGAGAGGTTTATCTATATACCTCTTCTCCAAATATCTCTGTCACCAATTTTCCGGTCAAATTCCTTCCAAGTCTCCAATCATCTATTCAGGCCATTAGCTACAGCCCAGGAATCAGTATGTAGTCTCCCAGCTGTCCATGTTTAATTCCAGGTAAAATGACTCAAGTGCTGCAGGGATGTCCTGAAAAGGGCTGCAGTGATGCAACTGTACATTTTCTATGGTGCCTCATAACACAAAGAGCCATCTGTAAGCCAGGCTCTTAGTCTCCTCCTCATCTATCAGCTTGTGGTATGGTTCACCTCATGAAGCAGTAGCTGTGTGATAGAGTATAGAAGGTATTATAGAAGAAGCGGGAACCATAAGCATCTGGTTAACTTCTTCACAGAACTTATGCACTGCAAACCTGTTCAGGTTCAAGCATGTATATTCCACTGCTATTTAATGATGGACCACTGCTTTGTGCATCTGACTCTATGCCTTGATGGTTCGGATCATGCCCAGCTCATGATGGGCAGCTCAGGCCACATGGTGTCCTATGGTCAAGCATTCGGTGTCCACTAAGGCCCTCTGACTGTTCGTTATGGATTGGATCTAGAATATTCCCCTAATGTGCTTGAATCCTAAGATCATAGGGGTGCTATAATTTCTAATAACCACTTATCTTAGGGGAGCTGCTTTCCAGGTAATCAAATTTATTTTATATTTGCCAATATGAAGTAAATGTACAGAGTACTACTACATAATGGTATAGCACAGTAATTTTCGTAGAATAGGAACTTATAAAGTGAAGCTGCAACATGATTATTTTTGGAGAATTTGTCTTTAATTTTAATTTAATCTGTTTAACTTACTTTACAAGAGAAACCATATAATAGCTATAGATTGGGTCTGTCAACAAATAAAATTATAAACTATAAATAGTTGCTTTGTGAAGAAAAATTCTTCTCAAGCATACAACATCTTTCATTTCAAAAATAGTTTAAAGCAATATGCAATGTAAAAGTTATGCAGCATCATTTAGATTAGTTTTTATAATAATTAGAAATTGCAATATGCATTTTTGGCTAGATGTCTAAGCTTGTGTCATTTTTTTCAGGTTAAGGCATCCAACATGTTATGTATAATATCAACTGTCTTGAAATTATGTCTATTATGTTTGATAAAAATTATATAAATATGGAAGAAAACAGATTTCAAAACTACTCAGTAGTTTCTAAGTCTTTCATTCTAAATGCACCTTGGATGAGGAATATGGAGTTGAAATGGATTTAAGAAATGGATGGACATATTAATGGATTGGTACCAAGTAGAAAGATGAGAATGCATAGTGTTTGGACATAGTAAGCATTTCCTGAGATCGAAGTTCCCACTAGAGAATTTCTTTTATGTTTGCTTATTATGAAGCTCATGGTCTAGAGTCCACTAATGATGTGATAATAAGAGCAGAGTTTACCTAGTCTGTACCATCTTTTCTTATACTTTTTATTGCTCACATCCCTTAATTCTGACATCTTGGAAAGACCAGAGTCATTACATGCAGGTTAGGGAGACTGCCCCTCTGCAAATCCCACACTCCATAAAGTCTTTATTTATTGGGTCAACTTATTTCCTCACTGTCTATCAGGACCTTCAGACATTGTTTTGTCTTTACTCTTATCACTACAAATACTTTCAGTTGTGAGTATCATGATATTTAGATTTTGTGTGTTTATAATTGTGTCCTAAGCTGGAACTCTGGCTAAGTCTACCATCTCTTTTGAAACAGTCTCCTCATTTGCTTGTATGACATTTTTTCTAACTCTTAGGTTATGCTTTTTTCTTTTTCTTTTTGTATCTCCATAAATTTTTTTCTACATAAATTTTTGTCTGTCTATATTATACCTCTTTGGCTACATTGCACTATTATTACATTTTAATTTCTCCTATAATTTTTTTGCACCAGAATTACCTATTTAATTCCATTTTTTTGTCTTTTTTACTTGAATATCTCACAGATCTTAGAAATATTGGGCTCAATTTTATCTCCTGCTTTAACAAAACTCTTTTCTTTTTTCCAGGAACACTAGTTTATATTGCTCTCTACTTCTATTTAAAGGTAGAAGTAGTAAAAGATAGAAAAGGAACAAGAAAGTTAAAACTAAATTTGTGCTTTTTAGAAGACTTCAGTTTGTAGGTGTCAGACAAATGCACCCAAGTCCATCTATCTCAAGAATCTTTTGATTAGATTTATATTCCTTCCCTACCAGAACCATAACTGAAAGACCAGGGGGAAAAAGCATGACCCTAAGATAAAGTAGCAAGCTGAGCAGACCCAAAGAATATTTAAGATAATCTATACTGACATTTCTTTGGTCAAATTTAGGACTCCTTCCTCACTGGATCCATCACTAAAAGCTACATTGGCTTAAGTAAGAAATAAAGAGCAGACTAAGGGAATCTGGAAAATAATTATGTTGCATATCCAAAAACAAATGAACAAACAAGCAAAACCCCCTAACCAACCCCTCAGAAAGCCAACAAACTAGAAATGAGGAAAAGTACCCAGAGGAATTTTCCAGGGTACACATCAGTATCACTGAATATTCTTTTAGGTTAGCACGGCATTCTGTCCCTGGGCTCATCAAGACTCAGAAATTTTGCTCACCCTGAAAGACACATGACAACAACGAGGTTCAACTCAATGTCTTGAGCATCATTTCTAACATAACTGGAATGGGGAACTCCAACCATCAGACACAGTGAAGAGCAAGCATCTCTGGGTCATCACAGTACAGCAATCTCTAGGGATGTACACACTTTTGAGTCCTCAAACCTGAAGCAGTTAGAGATCCTGTGAGGGTGGCTGGGGACATGTTCTAAGCTGTGCAGATTCATGTGATCATTCAGATGATAACTATCTTATCCACAGGACCTGATGAAGTTCATGGATTCAAACTGAAATTAGCCTACTGGTTTACTTTTCCTCCTCTTTCCTCTAAGAAAGCCCTATTTCCCTTTTTGTCCTTCCTCTCCCATTCAGGCTCTCATCTGTCAGATAACTCAAATCCTTGAACTTTTATCTGATATTACTTATTGGGTTACCTTAGGGCAGTCGGGGAAGGGGAAGCCCCGTGCCATGGTGCTCATCATTGACACAGGTGCCACAGCCAGCTGTTTGTCCCTGAGAGCTCTCCAGGGCTCATCATCACTGGCCTAGTGTGAAGGGGGAGGGTAAGCATGCAGCCTTGGTAAGTGACCTCTCTGGACTCTTCCATGCCACTAATAATTCCTTATGATGTTAGGGGTAACTTCAGGGTAAATTTTTGAGTAAAACCATGCTCTTATGTCTAACTCCTTTTCCTAGTCTTTGCTTTATTGATAAAGGTTGGAATATCTATTACTAGGAGTATGGTCACTTTTTCTGCACTTGAGCAACAGATTTTTGTATGACTAGCAGGGTGGACTAATGAATGATGGAAACAGAGAGGAAGTCTTAGATAGTTCTTACCATGATGTAGCAGAGTTGATCTATCCTTGTATTGGCAGTTAAGGGTCTGAAACACAGGGGAGGCTGAACACACAGCATGAGCCTGACCCTTGGAAGCCCATGCAGGTGGCCTGGTCTCAGTTTGGGGAGCTGTAGAGGTAATGTGACTACCAGTTTGGTAGGATGACACATGTGGTCTGACTCAATTTGAATGGGTTGCACATGTGACCTCACCCTGTTTGGGTGCTTACATGTTGCCTGACCTGCTCTGCAGCAGTTATCCCTAGTCTGAGGCCCAGTGTGCACACAGTGAGTCTCTGAAATGAACAGTGGCTCAGGGAGCTTGACCTCGCAGTCATGCCTAGGGGCTAATTTTTAAATCTCTGTCTTTTTCCAAAAATACACACACAAGATCTTAAAGGCATGTAATGGAGTACATCTTATATGATTATGGGTTGCTCAGTATCTGTCCATAAAACTTCAACTTTGGGTAATATTTTATAAATGTGGTATTGATTTAAGATAGCAGATTTTGAGAAGCTGATTTTTTTCCAACTTCAAGTTAGAAGAGAAAGAATTATAAACTTAAATTTATAATGAGGAGAGAAAATTAAGATCCTATCTCACAACTTATAATTCTTGTCTTTCCCCCCTTTTTGACACTTAATGATTATAAATGTGTAATGTTAACTAATGTGAAAGGTACTCAGAGTAATTCAAAGTATAGAAAAATACTGTCATAATTACATAAGAAAAAAGAGGGCTAATTGATAATGGTTGAGAAAACATTCAAAATGATTAATCTATTTATAGGTATAAAAATTACAACTATGGAAAAGATACCTATAATTTAGCACGGCTAAACTAAGAGTGTACTATGATTAAGCAAAAATTGTTTTTGTTTGTTCCATATGTATTTCTGTTTGTTCTCCTGCCTATTTAATCTATTTTAATAACTAGTTAAGTGAGGTAAAAACAGTTGTTTCATTAAAGGTTTTTTTGAAATCATATCAACTTACTTGTCCTTTTTTTATTTTTCTCAGTAAACTTGTGACTCTTTTTGTTCTGTCCATGAAAATCTCGTTGCAGAGGTTGGTGGGGAAAATGGTCAAACTCACTCAAAATATTGTAAGCTGAGGGATAACAGGCTCAAGGCTCACATAGGGCTTGCAAAGGAAAACCTTAAATTTTGGTAACAAAGTGTTTAGCTATTATTTATGTTTCTGTGATTGACTTTCAAAAGTATATTATCTTCTAAAATTTTTACTTAATTTTGGATTTTTGGATGAGTAGACATTCAAGC